>PVIU01033597.1:0-12232 GCA_004026605.1 Ondatra zibethicus
TCCTCCCTCCCCCTTCTTCCTTGAAAGAGGGCATGGTGCCCTGCCCTGTTGGAAGTCCAAGGCCCACCCCCATCCCTCCTGGCCTAGGAAGGAGTGCATTCAAAAAGACTCGGAAATCTCTTTTTCCTTGCTTCATATTTTTTCTTGACGATCTTATATGTGCTTATGGTTTCAACTATCATCCACTTGTCTGTGACCACTGAATATCTCTCTCTATCCCCTCATTTGTTTATCTAATGGTCCATGGCCTATCTCTACCTTGAAATGCCTTAAGCATTCCAAAGTCAATGTGTCCAAAACTAAACAATGTACTCTGACTCTACTAAATGAGACAGTGGTGCCAGTCTCCGTTACCTCACTTACCTTTTACAATGTTGACTTTCCCCAAGTCTACCAATCAAATTTATGTCTGGTAACTGTTTCTTCCTTTGCATATTGACTGCATTTATTTTGTTTCTCGACATTTCTCATTTAGTCTCATTCAGACATAAAGCCATGTCTTAATTGCCTGACTTTATAGCAGCCTCCTGTAACTGGTCTTCCAAACTAGCGTATACTTTCTACCAGGCACATTTGCCGTATTACTTAGCTTCTCATATTGCCATTAATGACCACTGAGACTTATGACAATGGTTTTCAATTGGTACTACATGAAGTCGTATTTTTTTTTTCTGAAATAGAGTTTGATGAGTAGACCATGTAATAAGGTAAAATTCCCCATCTCACTAGCAAAACCTCAATCTATTTCCTGCTCTCTGAGCATCTGAGAAGCTTTGCTATAAGAGTGAGAATTCTGCAGTCAGAAAACAAATTAGATTGCTGTAGACTTGACCCTTAAAGCAAACTCTAGCAAGTTTGCTGTTTATTAGAGATGTGAAGAGTGAAGCATTCATAGATCCTTTGTCTAAGCACTGTCCTTCAGACATATTAGTTTCGGAACAACACCTAGATTCGTCTCTATCAACATGATGTGTCTTTATGTTAGGGTTCTCAATTCTTTCCTCTGACCTTTAGGGTTTCTTGTGCCTGTCATAGAGATGAAATAAAGAACTCTGTCTGGAGAACACCCATGGTCTTTATGTAGGCACTGTCTTTGATCAGCTTTGCATGTCAAGTTGCACACCATTCTATAACTTAAATTTTCTATTTAATATATTTCCAGTATTTTAATATGTGATTAAAGGGTCTTTAAAATATTTAAACAATTTTCTTATTTATTTTATTAATTTCATACTTTCATATAATGAGATATGGTCATATTACTCACTCCCATTTCCCCCTCCAACTTCTTCACTATTTCCCCACCCCCAACATGCCCCCTCCTAACTTCATGTAGTTTTGTTTTGATAACTTATTAAGTGTAGTTAGTGCTATGCATATGCGCAGGGCTGTGGAACAAGCCACTACATCATGAGAAAGATGCCAGTACATATATCCTTTTTAAAAAATGATCCCCACCGGCAGCTATCCACTGCTAACTGCTGCTCAGTAATGAGCAGAGGGAGGTGATCATCTGTCCCATACAAACTGGGGTTTAGCCTGGTTGGCTCTTGTGCAGGTCTTGGAAAGAGTCATATTTTAAAAAGCTGTAGGAAGTCCCTGTGATCAAAGAAATTTGCATGCTTACTTAGTGAAATAAAATTCTGTTACCTCTATCAGAACTGAGGGAAGACGAGGAGATCATGTCCAGTGCTGGGGCCATAAGACCCATTGGAACTAACTGTCATTGTGTTCCTAGTTTTGAGAGCAGCTCAGGACCTTTATTTACTCTTCCAAAATGTGATGGAGCTGAGGCTACAGTCTTTTCCATTGCATTCAGGAAATATGCACACTGTCATCAGTGACCAAGATTCCAGTTTGTCCAACTTTGAACAGTTTGCCCATGAATGAATTCTGTGGCCACACCTAAGCTTGGCCTGATTCTCTGGTGCCATCTTTCCTTAACCAAACTTTCTGTCTTAAATAAAAACTGTTACTGAAGAGTCCAAGATTGGAACTGGTATTCAGATTTCCATCAGGTTCTCATGCTGACTGTCTTGCAAATTTACAACATGACTTTGGGCAACTTGTCTGGACAGTACAAGGATGATCTTGGCCCAAAGGGTCTCTCAATTCCCTTTCACCTCTGATCCATAAAATCTGAAGGTAATACCAGAAGGTAATCAGAATCAAGGGGAAGAGGATGAGAGAGGTTACTTGGTATGTGTTTGTGAAAGTGACAACATGCATTATCTATAACTATCTATCTATCTACACATGTATGTATATACATGTCACTGTCATCGAATTTAAAAAATAAAAAAGATCAGGGAAAATAAGCTATGTGGGAATCTATGGTTGCAGAGGAAATAGAAGTATAGGAGTTTTGACCAAGTAGGTATCAAAATTGTTTGGGAATTGCTATGTAAATATGAAATGTTATCATTAAGTAATCTTCTGCCTTAAGTTCATTCATACAGTAGAAAAAGAAGCAAAGACTTCTTCATCTGTATACAAATGGTACAAGTCAGTATCTGAATCCTCTGAGGTTGGCAGAATGGTATTATTTGCTAGGTAGTTGGATGATAATAATAATTTAATAACAATAATGTAATAATTATAATAATAATTTGGCTGGCCTGGAAGCACATATCTGTAGCATCAACATTTAGGAGGTTAAGACAGGAGGATTGTGAGTTCAAGGCCAGTCTGGGATACACAGCAAGTTTCGAGTCAGATTGATTGAACTACATAGTTACAACTTGTCTTAAAACTAAAACAAACAAGAGAACTATTAATTGAGACATGATCCTATAGTGAACAGTGCACTAGTCACAATGATGTACATTTTTAATATTTGTCCTCCTGCTGTACCTATAATTATGATTATTTTTGCTCCTTTACAAATAGGAAAGCAGAATCAATGAGAGTGTGTGACATGTTTTTTTTTTAATTTTTGTCATTCTGCTAGCAGCGGATGGAACCAAGATTCAAGTGCTTTATATTGCTTGAAAGCTTAGTACTTAGAAGTAGGCGGAGGAGTAAAATCCACTGCCTTGTTTTCTAGCCTAGTACTTCTCAAATGTTAATGTGAACACAAATCGCTGGAAGGCCTTACTAAACTCAGAAAGCTGACTGAGTGGCCCTGGGGTCTGAGTTCATCAGCTAGATTTCTAACAAGTTCTTAGCCCCTGTTTATACAGTGTGTTCAAGATAGGCAAGAAGGTAGAAACCGTTCTACATCCCAGCTACATTTGCCTCAGAGAAGAGCCACATTGGCTACTTTGCATGCATACAGCATGTCACTATTTGCTTTGTAGTCTCTATGCATCATTTCTCCTGGAATTGTATGTCATGGGTACTTGCCTTAGAGTGCAAACATGGGGAATGGTGATTTTTTCCTCCACTTGGACATTGTCTGAAGAAAGAAAACTACTCTTTTGCCAACAAATAAAATATTGATTAATACACTGGTATAAAGAAACAGGTAAAGCTAAGTCTGCCTCTAATGGGGGTAGCCCATTTGGTGTTTCAGGCAACATGGGGAGGAGGGAAGCCGAAGCTAGCTGGCTGGCTGGCTGGCTGGCTGGCTGGCTGACATGGCTGAGCCCCATTCTTATGTTAACAATGCCCTGATACCAGACCACAGCTGCTGCTTGTGGGGGGCCCTGGGCCATTCATAGCAGCTTGCTTTCCGAGTGCCAGGCCCTCGGAACAGGTGCGGCCCCACTTGTTATTTTGCACAGCCCTGACTGTTCAGACAGGGAGCTGAGTCTCACTGTGAATCAGGGATTACTGCTGATTTACCAGCTTCTCTCGAACAAAGGGGCCAGCCTCCAGACAGCTGTCTCTTCTGGCCACAGTGAGGCTGATGGATCTGAAGGCTTCGCAGGCCTAAGAGATGGGTTTGCATTTGAAATAGGACAGAGGACAATCAGATCCACATAAGCAGTTCTAGCACAGGTCAAAGTGTCTATGAGTCAAAAAGCTTGTGACTTTAATTGTAGAATCCCCACACAGGGGATAAAAATCTACTGAAATCTCCCCAAACTCCTGTCAAGACCATGACATGTTTCTTCTTAGCCTGAGATCTGTAACAGTGGCCAAAGTGAGGGCAAGGCCAGCTATCTATTCTTGCTCTGTACTTCCTCAGGACCAGGTTTTGAAAATAAGAAAATAAGTTTGAAGTTATAAAAAGGTCGACCCCCTTAGCTCTGTGACGGAGAAGTTTGGCTTCACAGAGAAAACAGTTTGGCTCCAGGTCTCAGTAGGATCACTTCACCACAGTGTTTGCTTTCTTCAAGGATTAGTTTTGTCACCTTTCCTTGATAAAAGATGACAGTACTTCCCTCATGGAGCTGGGAGGAGGATTTTTCATTTATAGTAACAAAAAGAATAAAAAACAAAACACCAAGGAATGAGTCCTCCTAAGCACCTTGAACTGTGTAATTCATAAAATCCTCAAGATGTTGTTTTGATTTGCATTTCTCTGATGACTAAGGATGTTGAACATTTCCTTAAGTGTCTTTCAGCCATTTTAGATTCCTCTGTTGAGAGTTCTCTGTTTAGGTCTGTACTCCATTTTTTTTTTATTGGATTATGTGATCTTTTGGTGTCCATTTTCTTGAGTTCTTTGTATATTTTGGAGATCAGACCTCTGTCTGATGTGGGGTTAGTGAAGATCTTTTCCCATTCTATAGGCTGTCGTTTTGTCTTGTTGACCGTGTCCTTTGCTTTACAGAAGGTTTTCAGTTTCAGGAGGTCCCATTTATTAATTGTTTCTCTCATTGTCTGTGCTGCTGGGGTTATATTTAGGAAGTGGTTCCCTGTGCCAATGTGTTCAAGTATACTTCCCACTTTCTCTTCTATAAGGTTCAGTGTGGCTGGCTTTATGTTGAGGTCTTTGAGATTCCATCTTATACCTATAAGAATGGCCAAGATCAAAAACACTGATGACAACTTATGCTGGGAAGGTTGTGGGAAAAAGGAACACTTCTACATTGCTGGTGGGAATGCAAGCTGGTACAACCCCTTTGGATGTCAGTGTGGCGATTTCTCAGAAAATTAGGAAACAACTTTCCTCAAGACCCAATAATACCACTTTTGGGTATATATCCAAAGGATGCTCAATCGTGTCACAAGGACACGTGCTCAACTATGTTCATAGCAGCTTTGTTTGTCATAGCCAGAACCTGGAAACAACCTAAATGCCCCTCGATCGACGAATGGATAAGGAAAATGTGGTACATTTACACAATGGAGTACTACACAGCAGAAAAAAGTAATGACATCTTGAATTTTGAAGGAAAATGGATGGAGCTAGAAAACATTATTTTGAATGAGGTAACCCAGACACAAAAAGACAATTATCACATGTACTCACTCATAGGTGGTTTTTAAACGTAAAGCAAAGAAAGCCAGCCTACAAACCACAATCCCAGAGAATTTAGACAACAATGCAGACCCTAAGAGAGTCCTCCTAAGCACCATGTAGATATAATCTACATGGGAAGTAGAAAGTATAAAAAGACAAGATCTCCTGAATAAATTGGGAGCATGGGGACCTTGGGAGAGGGTTGAAGTGGGGAGAGGAGAAGCAGGAACGGGAGCAGAGAAAAATGTAGAGCTCAATAAATATCAATTAAAAAATCCTCAAGATGAGCCCCTAAGAAAGGAAGTCCTACTATGCCCATTTACTATGTATCTCAATGGGTTGCCTAGGCTGTCTCTGAACTTGACAGTCCTCCTGCCTCAGCCTCTCAATGTGGCTATGATTGTAGGCATCCATCATACTATGCTTATTATCCCCATGGTCTAGAAATTAAGAGCCAAAGAGGTTCAGCAGCTTTCCTAAGGCTTGTAGTTCATGAGTGGCAGAGCAGGAAAATGACTCAAAGTCCTCTACCGTAGAGGCTTCTTTCCAACTTATTCAATGTATATCACTTTACAAACTCAGGTTGTGTCCAGCAATTTTGGAACTCCTTGAGAAGTGAGGGTAACTAGAATTCAGGAAATGGATCTAGCTTCATGCTTTCAATGATTGGCCGAATAGGTAAATATATGTGTTTAAATATGAAATGGTTTTCCACAGCTGGAATCTCCAAAATGGACAGAGTAATGGTCTTTGTTGGCCCCAAGGCTCAAGTTCCATTTGTGTACATAATTGAGGGTGGGGCAACTCATTTTGGCACTTGGCTTAGCAAACCATATTTGATGCCAAGAGCAGTTTTTCATCCTTATCATTTTATAGCCCTTTTCAAGATGCCTGCTTTCCCTCAAACTCTTTATCCTTGTCAATGTTCTTCTCTCAGTATGCCAAAGAATGGAAGAAGAAAAAGATGGAAAGTGGGGATGGAGAGTGAGGAGAGGGAGACAGGGAAGGGGAAGGAAAGGAAGAGAGGGAAGGGGAGGGTGAGAGACACAAGAGGGAGAAAACAAAATCTGTTCAAGTATAATCTTAAATATATTGAGACTGCTGTTTAAGAGCAGTAGTTATTGGCAAAGAATGTCTATAATATACAGTTAAATTAGAAAGATACAAAATATATAGTTCTGAATTATTTTGATATATATATATATTTGTGCATGCAAATACAGAAAAAAGAATGGAAGGGACCAATTTAAATTTAAATGATATTTTTCCTTTAAAAGTATATATATATATACATATGTATATATATATGCATTTATATATTTGTTATAACAATAAAATTTCAGGAAAAGGAAACCGTGACTTTGAGGGGGAATGGGAGGGGTGATATGTAGGAAGTGTTGTAAAGAGGAAAGGAAAGGGGGAAAACAATGTAATTATATTTTAATTTATTAATGAATATTTTATTTCATTGTTCACCATATTATTTTTACATCTCTATTTTGTTGGTTTTTGCTCCAATTAAAAAATGTTCAAGAATTTCCATATGTATATATGAATCATGATCATATCCAACCCCATTTCAATCCCAGCTCTCTCAGATCCCACGTCATTCTCCTTCCAACATCATTTTGTCTTCTTTTTAATAATCTATTAAGTACAGTTAGTACTGCTGATTTACGGTTTAGAGCTTTACACTTAAGCAACCTACGGGGACTTCATTTTCCTTAAAACACAGAGTTAAACTACATACTTCATGCAAAATAGGTTATACAATTATAGGTAAAACACAGACTGAGGATATACATTTGTAATAGAGTTCTGGCCTAGCCGTGTGAGGCTGTGTCTAATATTCAGCACCTCAATATATATATATATATATATGCACACATATATCACCTCAATATATATATATATTGAGGTAAGAGGAGTTAAGAGAACTTAGGTATGAAACCAGAAACATGACCCATAAATAAAAATCTGTTAAGTTGGACCACATAAAAATTTTAAACTCTGATCTATGAATGTAGGTGGAGGCTGCTTGTTTGGTCCGAGCCACCCAGACCCAAAATAATCACACAGAAACTATATTAATTGTAATATTGTCTGGACAATAGGTTAAGCATATTTCTAACTAGCTCTTACATCTTAAATTAACCAATTTCTATTATTTTATATTTTACCACAAGTCTTGTGGTTTACCAGTAAGGTTCCTGGGCATCTTTCTCCTCTGGAAGCTACATGGCATCTCCTTGACTCTGACTACTCTTTCTCTACGTCTTTGTTTGGATTTTCTGCCTGACTTTATTCTGTCAAGCCACTGGCCAAGAGCAGCTCCTTTATTAACCAATGGCAATAAAACAAATTCATAGCATACATAGGGGAATCACACATCACCTTGCCTTTTCTGTCTAAATAAAAAGGAAGGTTTTAACTTTAACATAGCAAGATTACATTCAACAAAACAGTTATCAAGCAATAATTACAGTTACAATATTTATATCTATTTTATCTTTTATCATAAATAAGAAAAACTATAATTATAACTATCTATTCTTCAACCCACATCAAAGACTCCAGAAGGATATAATATTACCTAAATAAACAGTAAGTGCATTGTAAGCAACTTCCAAAACTCTAGAATTGACAGAGACATCTTACTGCCTGAACAGTCACCCAAAGTTCTTCTGTAAAATTGGGGCATCCATCTTCAGCCTACCCATAGTATCTGGCAGACTTTTCCATGAAGCAGGAAATTTCAAAGACAGTTCCACCTATATTGGCAGTTTGTCAGTTACTTTCTTCTGTGTCCTGCAGAATGTCGGGCAGATTCTTTCATGAAGCAGGAACCCCAAAGGATTGTCTCACCTTTAGGCAAGTTCAGCAGTCATTTTTCTGTGGATCCTTCTTGTCCAGTTCATACAGCATAACATCAAGCAGTTCAGTCAAGAGCAATTTCTTCTTCAAATGGCTAACAAACTACATAAGGAGCCTCTTCAAAGTCTATCATCCTCTTGAAGTAGATTGGTCCTGCCAGGAGCAGATGTGTCTCAATTGTCATGAAAAATCATAAGTTCTCAAAATATTTTAAATGTTGTATTCTGTCATTCTTTAAAAGGTTTGAAGAATAACTACCCATCTGAAATATATTTCTGTACATCTAGAAAACCTAACTAACGTGACTACAAGCTTAACTATTGTAGATGTCTATCTATTGATCAGTGTTTCTTAATTATACATTACATTTTTAAATGAGCTGAACAAACACAATACCTTAATCAAGAGCAGAAATGTACATATAACAAAATTAACCTTAAATTTGTATCAATAGACCAAGATTCATACCAATGCAAAGTATTGATCTCTATAGCTTATTCCCTTTGAATGTAAATGAACATTTATAAACAATCATTTAGGGAATTTTGGTGTAGTTTTCTCCAAACTGCTTTCTGCTTTTTGTTGGACAAATTAATTTTTTAGGGTTCACAGAGATCTTCCCAGGGGTCTTGTTCCATTGAAGAATCACATCAGCCTGGAAGGAATCCACAGGTTCTTATCTTCTGTGGAAACAACAGCAGAAGTATTTTCCAAAGCAACATATCGTTATAACCAAATTTTGAAGTCAAAATACCTTTAAAATATATATGCTGGTTTAGCTTAGCAGCCCGAACAATGAAATGTCCCTCTGTACATAGCTCATTCACAATCATCAAATTCAAAGAAAAACACAATAATATACACAATCTAGACTCTCTGTGTATATTCCATCTTTATGAGGCTTATTTTTCTTTACTCCTATAATCTATGACTGTCTGTAGTCTTTTATATAATTTTTAGTCTCTTTAAAGACTTTTTTATTTTTTAAACATTTACTTCCTCTTATAACTGTTTATATTCTTTTTCTTCTCTCTTCCAAGCCTATGTACATTTTAGAAACACACTATGTACATTTTTAAAACACTCTCATTTAGAGGTCTTTTATGTCTGAATCTGTCCTATTGTGTATCTGTAATCCTGTTAACTGTCCAGGAGTGCTTCTTAAAATGCTAAGCGGCGACAAAGACTAAATTTGCTTTGCCTTTTGGCTCTGCCCAGTCCAACATGGTGGGTGTCCATTCAGTGGCATCTCTGAGAACCATGCTCATAGCCCCATTTCTTGGGACACAGAGGGGTCTATGTTGCCATTAAGCAAGTTGTAGCACTCTGCACCTAAATCCCATTTAAATGCTCCATAGCCAGACCTCCCAAAATAGTTAGAGCCATTTGTGCTGGTGAACCAGGAAGCCAGTTCCTAAAGAAGTCACACAGCTTTCCTTGACATTGCTGAGTCAGGACGACCTCTTTTAAAGGAATCATGGTGTTCCTGCTTGCCACCAGCAAACAGAGCCCATCCAGCTACCAAGAAGCTGTGCTAAACTTTGTGTGTGTGTGTGTGTGTGTGTGTGTGTGTGTGTGTGTGTGTGTGTGTGTAGAACTTCTTTTCTAGCTGTCTCAGGTTTTAAGTGGATGTAGTTAGCCCCATGTCGGACACCAGTCTGTAGGCAGAGGCTGCTTGTTTGTTTCCGGCCACCCAGACCCAAAATAATCACACAGAAACTATATTAATTGTAATGCTGTTTGGCCAATAGCTTAAGCATGTTTCTAACTAGCTCTTCCATCTTAAATTAGCCCATTTATGTTATTTTATATTTTATCACAAGGCTTATGGTTTACTGGTTATGTTTCCAGGCATCTTTGTCCTCTGGTGGCTGCATGGTATCTTCTCGACTCTGATTATTCTCTCTCTACATCTCTGTTTGGATTTTCTGCCTGGCTTTGCTCTGTTAAGCCATTGGCCGAAAGTGGCTCCTTTATTAACCAATGGCAATAAAACATGTTCATAACATACAGAGAGGAATCCTATATAATATGAAAGGGCTTACTATGAGAATGGGAGTTTTAAACTAAAGAGAAAATATTTATAAACCATATATATGACAAGATTATTATCTTGGGAAATGGAAAAGGGGGACTGTTTAGGGAGGGAGAAGGAGGTAAATATGGAAGGAGGAGTTGTTTTAGCTAAACCCAGCTTGTTTTTCTTTCCAAATTATAGAAAATATTATAGAAATTATTGAAAATTATAGAAAATACATATAGAAAATATTGTTAAAACCCATAGATGTCTTGCTAGGATTTAATCAACAAGAACTGAAGTTTTGCATGTGTCAATTTTGGAAGAAATGATGCTTATACTTTATTGAATTTTACTTACATCTTTGATTTCTTTCATCATTGTTTTCTAGTTTTTAATCTACCTGCCATGTGTTTTTAGTTTTCTATGTAAGTTTATTGACTTTCAGTGATTGTAAATATTTTCATTGCTTTAAATTTGTTTTCTTAACCTGTTTGTTAGCTGTATGTAGAAATACAGTTGTTTTTTATGATTACATGGAATCCTGCAAACTTTTAAATCTTATTTCATTAAAGAACCTGATTGCCTACCTACCAGCCTACCTACCTTTTTTCTTTCCTCCCTTCCTCTCTCCTTCCCTCCCTCCCTCCCTGAGTCCCTTCACCTATTCCTTTCTTGTGCTGCGGATTAAACCCAGGGTCCTAAGGGTGCTATGCTAGTACTCCACCATTGAGCTATATCACCAGTAATCCTAGATGTATCATTTAATTTTTAAAAGGATAACAACTCACTGTTTAGCTCTGGCTGGCCTGAAACTTGCAGAGATCATCCCCTTGCCTCTGCTTCTTGAGTTCTGGGGCTGAAGGAGTGCACCACCATGCCCCGCATCCTTGATATTTTTTATGTAGATAATCATGCCTCTATAAATAGAAATGGTTTTTTTTTCTTTTATTAGCAGCAATCCATGTTTCCATATACATTATCTATTTAAAATTCTTTGACTTTTGGTATATTGACAGAATGTTGTATTCATCACCAGAATGAACTTTAGAACCTTTTCATTATGGTCACAAAAAACCAGCAGTCCTTAGGCATAACCATTCAGTTTTCAATCTTCTCCACTCTGAGACAATCACAATGTTCCATTCTGCTTCCACAGAACTCACTAATTTGGTCATTTTATGCAAATGTAACTGTATTGTGTATAGTTACTTGTTACAGCCTCCTTTGTCTTAACAAAACACCTTTTGGTTTGTTTTTGCTTTTTTCACTTTTTTTGTTCATTTTTTTCATTCAAAAAAATTTACATTTCCTCCCCTTCTCCCAGTCACCTCCCGCTCTCCCCCCACCCCTCCTTCCTCCCCTTGCTTCCTTAAAAGAGGGAATGGTACTCTGCCCTGTGGGAAGTCCAAGGCCCCACCCTCCATCCTGGCCTAGGAAGGTGTGCATCCAAATAGACTAGGTTCCCAAAAAGATAATACATGCAGAAGAGATAGGTCCTAGTGTCATTGTTGATGGCTTCTCAGTCTGCCCCCATTGGTAGCCACATTCAGAGAGTCTGGTTTGATCATATGCTCGTTCAGTCCCAGTCCAACTGGATTTGGTGAGCTCCCATTAGTTCAGGCACACTGTCTCAGTAGGTGGTCCAGCCCCTCACGGTCCTAACTTCCTTGCTCATCTTCTCCCACCTTCTGTTCTTCGACTGGACTTGGGAGCTCAGTCCATTGCTCTGATGTGAATGTGGGTCTCTGTCTCTATCTCCATCCATCGGACGAAATTTCTATAGTAATGATCAAGATATTCATCAATGTGACTATGGGACAAGGCTAGTTCAGGTACCCTCTCCTCTGCTGCCCAAGGGCCTAGCTAGAGACATCCCCG
Source organism: Ondatra zibethicus (assembly GCA_004026605.1). Classification (NCBI taxonomy): domain Eukaryota; kingdom Metazoa; phylum Chordata; class Mammalia; order Rodentia; family Cricetidae; genus Ondatra; species Ondatra zibethicus. The sequence continues at coordinate 12,126 of PVIU01033597.1, forward strand.
CAACTATGTTCATAGAAGCATTATTTGTAATAGCCAGAATCTGGAAACAACCTAGGTGTCCTTCAATGGAAGAATGGATCAAGAAAGTGTGGAATATATACACATTA
>PVIU01033598.1:0-12165 GCA_004026605.1 Ondatra zibethicus
ACATCCATTAATGAATGCCCAGTGGTGTGAAATCTACACCGATTAATGAATGACCAGTGGTGTGAAGTCTACACCGATTAAGGAATGGCTAGTAGTGTGAAGTCTACACACATTAATGAATGGCCAGGGGTGTGAAGTCTACACCAATTAATGAACAGCTAGTAGTGTGAAGTCTACATCCATTAATGAATGGCCAGGGGTGTGAACTCGCTCTATCTTTCTAATAAATGTATTTATGTAGACCAGTGGTTCTCAACCTGCAGGGTGTGGCCCCTGGCAAACCTCTCTCTCCAAAAATATTTACATTATGATTCATAACAGTAGCAAAATTATGGTTATGAAGTAGCAATGAAATAATTTTATGGGTGGGGGGTCAGCACATCATGAGGAACTGCATTAAAAGGTCACCGTATTAGGAAGGTTGAGAACCACTGATAGACTTCTTGCTACTTTTGCTGTGGATGTTGCTATTATTTTTTATTTTAGATAAGAGTCTTGCTGTGTAGCACAGGCTAGCTTCAACCTTGAGTTAATCCTCCTGCCTCAGCCTCCTACATTCTGGGATTACATGCATGTATCTATCATCACAGCTGCCTTGGTCTAAAGTATTTAATAAAAGCTCTAAAACTGTTTGCACCTACTGGCTTGGCACTCCACCTCATGGAATGTTTCTACAAGGCAGAAGAAGGGAAGAAGTAAGCAAAAAACTTCACCACAGCGCTTTTCTGGGCTTTACATGGTATGTGCAAATATTTTATAGCAATTTTAATTCCCTGCAATGGGAAGGAATACTCAAAATAAATAATGAATATTAACACGCTCACAGTCTATGGGGCTTTAAGAGTGATACTTGGAAACAATGGTAGGCTGGTGGTGGTGGCGCACGCCTTTAATTCCAGCACCCAGGAGGCAGAGGCAAGTGGATCTCTGACTTTGAGGCCAGCCTGGCCGAAGAGTGAGTTTCAGGAGCAGCCAAGGCTACACAAAGAAACCCTGTCTCGAAAAACAAAACAAACAACCAAAACAAGCAACCAACCAACCAAACAAGAAGAAACTAAACAAACGAAGCAGTTTATTTGACTTTCTCAGAAGTAACGGCTGAGAGGTACAAGGGCCAACTGTCTCAAAACAGGTCACTTTCTATAGGAAGGAGAATGGGGTTTCCTCTGCTTTAGTCTCTACAGACTAAACAGGTGTGCACCACACACAGAGGCTTAGCCTCTCGTGAGTTTGTTACTGTTTTCTTCAAGCCTTTAGTCTATAAAACTAAGCTCTTAGCTAGGTGTGATGGTGTGCACCCATAATCCTAGCTCTTGGAAGGAAGAGGCGGGAAGACTTAAGATATAGGCTTGTGTTGTATAGTTAGTTCCAGGTTTACTAGCCTGAGCTACATAGTGAGACAGCATCTCAAAGAGCCAAAAGCAAGCAAGCACATAAAACCTCAGCCACCAAAAAACCCAACCTCTTTTTACTTGGGGTCATGGGATACTGCTTCTATTTAAGAGGATGATATATTGCTCCATTCTAGCGTCAAGTAAAATGTAAAGTTAAGTAGACAGGTGCGCTGGGTTGCTGTAGTCCCAGCTACTCAGGAGACTGAGGTAGGAGGATCACTTGACTCCTACAGTTTGATACTAGCCTGAGCAACACAATCTTAAGAAACAAAACAATAAGTAAAGCTTATTTGTGAAGATCTAAAAATAAATTGATTGTAATTGTGAACCTTTGAGGCATCCACTGTGGCAGAGCTGAAGATATGAAGTGTTTCTTTGGGACAGTTGTTACACCATTTGGATGCAGCCCAGCATCCGATTTCATAACCATCTCTGTGGGAAGAGGAACAACCTAAAGCAAAACCCCACACCGACTGAGCATCGAGACACTTCCATGTCTTTCACGTCTGTGGTCACCAACCAACTTCTCCATGTTTTGTGCTTTGGGTACCATCTTGTATAATCTTGCTTTTAAATTTGCGTTTATCATTTGTTTTTCTTCCTGAGGAGAGGACCCAAATTTGTTTTATTTTCTCTTGGTTTCTAAGTCTTATTTGTCCTGTTTTGTTTTTGAGACAGGTGCTTGCTATGCAGACCAGGCTGGCCTGGAACTGTCAATCCTCCTGCCTCAGAGACTTACATCTTCAGTGAATGAAGAAACAGCCTTGGAGCATAGCCGCCCTCAGCCTGTGTCGAGCCCTCTACAGCGCAGCTGGATGTCGTTACTCAGCTGCCCTGAACACAGATTTCACACTGGAAAATGAGAAGACAAAACCTGGCTGCCACACAAATTAGAAGCTCAGCAGGAGGGCTGGGGGATGGAGCTCAGTGGTAAAGCACTTTCCCAGCGTGCTCAACTCCCAGTGAGACACGCACACTCGAAGCTCAACAGGAGTTTCACATTATATGTGGTCCTGGGGAAGAAAGCAAGATGATTTTGTCTCTCATCCTTGGGAAGTCTCATATTCCCACCTTCCTGCTTCTTCTCTCTTCTCTCTGTTTTCTATGGGGGCATGAAGGCCTGCAGTTTGTAAAGCTATGGCGAAAATTTCTCCAGCGTCACTTGTTTTCACTGCTTTATAATTGGAACTGTGTTTGCAACACTGGGAATTGAACCCAAGGCCTTGCTCCAGCCGACCCAGTGCTCCACCATGGAGGCGCTCCCACCCCTTCGCTTGCTTTTTGTCCCAGGTCTGGAGGTCTTGGAGCTGAGCAGTGTTAGTTTTGCTGCAGATAATACTTGTGGATCACGATGGTAAATGTTGCCTAAGTTGTTTTTCAGGAACTAGTAAGGAGCTTAGACCGAATGGAAACCGCAGATCTTTCACGTTCCCTGACAAGTGTCTAATGGGTGACCTTTTGATATCAGAGGGCCCAAACTACATGCTCAGAGCGGGTAATGCCATTTGCTATGGAGAGCACACATCTGTAGGCCACTAGTCCTTTACTTGACCTCTGGTCACCTGTCCCTGTCACATCAGCCTACTTCTTTACTCCATAGAGTAGCTTGCCTGGCTGTAGACTTGGCTTTCCACAACACTGGCTGCTGTTTGGAAGATCAGTTCAGTAACAGTGCAACAGGCAGGGCATTTTCTTATTGAATGTATTTTTCCCCTCTGGCAGCCACAGGGCCCCAGGAGGAGAAAGCCACACACATGGAGAATGGAATAGGGGAAATAGTAACTCAGGACGTGCGTGCAGATTTGTGGTTGCTCAGTTCTTGCACCATTTTAAACAGACAGCTCACAAGAGGAGGGAGGAGCTTCACAACACTGGGGCCTAGCGTCTGAACAGCAGCACAAGTCGAGGCTCTCACAATGCCGTCAACGAGAAGTTGGTTTCTGTTGGGTGTGTGTGGAAACTCTCTTGCTTGTACCTATTAAAGTAAGTCTCCAACTGAATCCATGAGGTTATTGTGGTGTGCGGGTGGTGGCACTTGTCCGTAATCCCAGCACTCAGGAAGCTAAAGCAGGAGGACTCGAAAGGCTAGCTTTGGCTACATTGGAGCTTGTCTTAAAAACCAAGGACTGGGGATGTTGCTCAGTAATAATATAGGAGTGTTTGCCTAGCAAGCCCCAAATTATTGCTACCCCAGCATTAAGGGGTAGAGAAATCTACCAAAGTGAAGGCTAAAAACATGTACCTATTTCTGTGTGTTCTTGTTGGAAGACTTTGAAGAATTTGTTTGTTTAGACAGGCTTCTCACTCTGTGGTCCAGGCTGGCCTACTATTTTCTATGTGTGCTCAGGATACCTTCCACTTTAGGTAGTGCTTCTGCCCCAGTCTTCCAAGTGCTGGGCCTGGCTTTGAAAATTTAGTGGTCCTTAGAGTCAAACTCTTCATGTTCATTGTACTTTGGGTGCAGCTATGTGTCAGGAGGACAAAGGTGAGCCGGTGTCAGGTAGAGGAGACAGTCCTCATGCGTTTTTAATCCAGTAAGCCCCGTTCTGGATGCCACAGTAAGTCAGCCACAGAGCAGACAGAGGGGACATCAAGGCAGGTAGTCCAGACCCGCCTGCAGGCCAGAGGCACTCATTCTGTTTCCTAGCAGTCTGGAATGTTAAATCTAATGTCACACAGCAGCTGGTTCACCCAAAGTCATCCCCCTACTTTCAGACTTTCATCCAATGAGGTCCAAACAGGGACGGAAAGAAAGGCTCCACTCCTTACCTCCCTCGGGACAATTCCAAACTCTCTCCACCTCCCAGTACAGCACACTAGAGATTTTCCTCTGCCATGTCCTTCTCTTTTTAGGCAGCTATTCCCAAGAGCACTTATCAACACGCTGCTTGTGCTAAAATCTTTCTCTTAATCTGTTTCTAAGGAAACCTGACCTAAGAAGGAAGCACGGTGGAAGGCCCTTGCAGGTAACAGGGACAGCAGGGTTGCTGCCCGCAGCACGCTCTGTCTAGTTGATGTCTGTGTGCTTGGGTGTCAAGGGAAGGGAGGCAGAAGGAGGTCGCAGGCAGCAGACTCTAGATGGCCTTGAACGTGTACCGAGGAGTCAAGTTTCATTCTCAGTTTGTTCATTCATCTCTTCGTGCAACAGATACCGATCCTGGGTCCGCTGTGTGTAAGGCATGACCCAAGGTGCCTGACAAGTGACAAGGAGAGACACAGTGGACTGGGGATTAATCTCTTTACTCTGAGATGAACGTGAGCGGAAGCGAAATTATAACCATGACTAAACTGTGGTCCACAAACTGTCGCACAGAGGATGCTGGGCTAGAATAACAATACTTAACTGTGGGCCACAGTGACTGTCGCACAGTGGGTGCTGGACTTCCCAACTCTTCCCTCTTCTGTCTTCCCCTCTGATGGTGGCATAGCAGGGAACTAAAGATGCCAAACGGGGCATAGGACACATTTACTTGTTAGAATCAAACCAAACAAGCCCCCAGGGTTACTGCCCCTGGGCTGCTGGTCTACTGGCTCTAGAGAAAATTGCTAAAATTTCAAGTTTCTGCAATGCCATTTAATCACTGCCAGTTGTCAAAAGCTAAATTATGGAAAGTTACAATTAAGTGAATTAAATACTAAAAAGTGAAGATAGTGAACCCTCAGAACTTACCACTTCCAGGTCATTTTTGCTATCCTGACTGTTAGTGATGCTCTTGCAGTTGTATCTGTTTGCACCATAGAAACGCTGTGAAAGATGCTTGCCATCTTCATGTTCAGAGGCTTCACACTGCTGGTTTGAAATCAAACCCGGCAGGAGTTATACCGAGGACTCCACAGACTAGGCTGCTGAGTCCCTACCCATGTGTGTCTGGCTCCAGCCCATTTGTGTAAGTAAAGTGAATTGGGAACCGATGCCATCACTGCTCTGATTGACAGTTGCTCCAGAGCTTGGATGTTGAGCTACACAACTGGCATTTGTGAGTAGAAACAACATACTTTGTCATCCCACTAGAGGTGGCCAACATGCTTGGAAATACGGAGCTTTGAGTCCAAGCCTGGCATGAGAATGTACATCCTAAGCCTGCCACTTGGGAGGCAGAGCTTGTCAAAAAAAAAAAAGTCATTTTCTTTGGACTTTTATGTCGAGTTTTTATTCACCTAAGTTCCTCTTCTATTTGGTTGTAGAGGTGCCATAACTCTCATCTGAAATGCTTAGAGCCAGAAGTGTTCTAGATTTTTCTTTGGGTTTTGGGATATCTGCATATATGTAATGAGATACCTTGGGAGTAGTGCCTAAGTGTGGCTACAAAATTCATTTCAATTACACGTCTTGTTTTTAAGAGTATTTCTTTTTTATTATTAATTTTTTAATCTATTTCATATACCAACCACAGTTTTCCCTCTCTTCTCTCTTCCCGTTCCTCCCCCACCCCACCCCATCCACTCTTCCTCCATTCAGAAAGGGGCAGGCCTTCCATGGGAGTCAATAAAGCATGCTATATCATGTTGAGGCAGGACCAAGCTCCTCCTCCTGTATCAAGGATGGTGAGGCATCCATGCATGGGGAATAGGTTCCAAACAACCAGCTCAAGTGCCAGGGACCCCCACAAACAGACCAAACAACAGAACTGCCATTCACATGCAGAGGGCCTAGGTTGGTCCCATGCTGGCTCCCTAGCTGGTCCCCTGCTAGGGACCCCCACAAACAGACCAAACAACAGAACTACCATTCACATGCAGAGGGCCTAGGTTGGTCCCATGCTGGCTCCCTAGCTGTCGGTCCAGAGTTCATCAGTGAGCTCTCATTAGCTCAGGTCAGCTGTCTCTGTGGGTGCCCTCCACCCCCTGCCCAATCATGATCTTGACTTCCCTTGCTTAATACAATTCCTCCTCTCTCTTGTCTGCTGGACTCTCGGAATTGCCCAGTGCTTGGCTATACACAGATCTCTTATACACACAGTCAGAAGATGACTATTTATTTATTTGTTTGTGATTTTTCAAGATAGGGCTTTTCTATGTAGCCCTGCCTGTCCCGGAACTTGCTCTGGAGACCAAGCTGGCCTTGGACTCAGAGATCCTCCTGCCTCTGCCTCCCTGAGTGCTGGATCTAAAGGTGTGCACCACCACTGCCACATGGGCCTGATGATGATTTTCTAAACAACATTTTTTGTTTCTTCTTCTCTCTTTTCAGGCTGTGGCCTGAGCCAAGGGCTTCGTGTATCTAAGCAAGGATGTCCCACTGAGTTACACCTCCATTCTTATTTCATCCTTATTTAAGATGGAGTTTCATTATGTAGCCAAGCTGACAAAATTCTCCCTGGTAACTCAGGCTGACCTTGAACTTATGATCCTCCTGCTTCAGCCTCTTGAATGCACTGACTGGAATTACGGTCGTGCCCCATCATGCCTAACTTCTACTGTTACACAGTATTTTAAATAATTTTGTGCACTAAACACACTTACACAATGTGAAAATTTTCACTTGTGACATCAGGTCAACACCCCCAAAATGAAATTCTGAAACCGTAATAATTATTTTCATGTAGTGAAGCTGTGACCCAAGGAACTTACTGATAAAGGGCTTATTCAATCCCACACTTTAAGAGATTTCAGTCCACAGTCCTTGATCCTGAGCCTGGTGTGAGGAAGAACAGTATGGAGCCTCTGGTGGAGAAGGGTCCTCACTTCATGGCCAACAGGAAACAGAAAAAGAGGACAAGACTGGGGACCACGCGTGACCCTTCCAAAGCAAGCCTCTCAGTGGCTCACTCCCTCCAACTAGACCCCTTTTTCCAAAGCTCCCACCGCCTCTCCAAATAGCAGGCACCAGCTGGGGACTAAGTGTTCAAACCATGAGTCTGTGGGTTACGTTTCACTTTCAATTCCTAATTCAATCCAAAACGGGAGCGTTTTGAAATTGGGCTCAATATGCTTAACTTGGATTAATTTTATTGGCTGGTAGAAGTTAACTTCTCTGGATGCAAATCTTTTGTTGATTCGAATTGCCAATGTCTCTTTAACTGGGAGGATCACCCTTTTACTTTGGGAATGCTGTCTTTTTGACTTGCTGATGAATACCAAAGATGCACAAAATAAATTCTAGCAGAAGACAGATGGAAATGTGATATTAAAAGAAAAAATCAGCAAAATTGCTAAGTGAAGAGCAATTTTAACCTTGCAGTAGACAAAGACTTATGATCTTTACGGCACTAACCTAAATGGTAAGGTTGGTAACTTAGAGGATATTGATGTTCAGAATGTTGATGTGTGTATGTGTGTGTGTGTTTCTGGGGATTGAGTCCAGGACTTTGCATATAGTAGGCAAGTGCACCTCTTGTCCTGAAATTAGGAATTTCTAAGCATCAGAAGACATGATTAAGAGAATCATGTCCTGTCCATATAAAAAGTCACATTATATGGGGATTGAGTAGATGACTATGTTTGGATCCCCAACACCCACCTAAAAATCTGGGTGTAGTAATTGCAGTTCTAGGTAGGGTGCCAAGACAGGAGGCTACTCAGAGCTTGCTGGTCAGCTAATCTAGTCAACTGACAAGCTTCAGGTTTAGCGAGAGACCTTGTTCAAATAGTAAGGGGGAAAAGAGATTAAGGAAGACACCCAATGTACAACATTGACATCCAGCTTCCACACACCCACATTCACACATATGCAGGTCCTCCCACATATGTGTAGACACAATAACACATACGCACACAAGCACATTGTATGCTTTAAATGCATACAATAAAAAGTATGTTGTGCACTTGAATTTTATTAGTAAATATGCATTCTTATTTTGAGGGGTGGGTTGGCTGGGGGGAAGGTATAATTCGTTCCTTTAGCCAAGGTATCTCAGTTTAGCTCAGGCTAGCCTCAAATTTGCATCCTTCCTTCTGCTTTAGCCATTTGTAAGTACTGAGATTACAGGCAAAAACCTTCCTATGTGGCTGGGAACTGGATTGAACTTTGATTTGAACTGGATTGAGTCAATTTTAAACTAGAGACCAAGATCCTATCTCTTGGTGACACGGTCCTTCCTTTACCATCCCCAAGTGCTCTGTAGGTTCTGACCACAGTGGGCTCCATGCATATCACCAGTGGCTCCCGGGGTTGCCTTCACATCTGACAAGATCCTGTAACACTGCCTTGGATGCTGTTCCCCTCTGTAAATTAGTTTTTCCACTACTACCTTGTTAACTTTGTCTATTGGGAGCAGTTGGTCTTTGGTTCTTTTCTTGGGACATTTTCTCCAGGTGAGACTCATGCAGCAGTGCCTGGGGAAGACCTGAGCATTGGTCAAATGCTGTATCTCACACACCTTTAAACCCATAGGACGAATGGCAAAGTCTTGGTTAACCGGGGGAGGAGCAGGTTCACCAAGCCTTGTGCTGAACTCCAGGATGACTGGAGTTAGTAAGGCCCCCATATATGTTAAGCATCCCTTTCCTCCCCCACTTAGCTGTCAGAGCCATGCCCCCTCCCATGTATGCCTATCCTCCTGTCTCAGACTCTTAGGTGCTGGGACAATGGACACATGCCACCACACCTGGTTTGCCATGGTTTTGGAAGCATTGGACAATGCTGGGATTCCACTGCAATCTTGCCACCCTGTGTGAGTGCTCTAAGGAGACTTGGCTCCCTGTAGTAGAAGCAGAGGTGGGGTGGGAGTCGGATACAGACAACAACCTACCTCCAGAAGCAGATTTGAATCTGTGCTGATGATTGTGCGCCACCCTTTGCTGGGGGGTGTACACCAGGCACTTGCTAGGCTTTTTCTGTACATGTTCTCAGTCTTCACAGGCTCCAAAGAAATACAGACTGTCATCATTTCTAACATAGAGCTGCAGAAGTGGATTTTCAAAAGCGCTAATTTTCACTTCCTCCCAGCATAGCTGCTAAGTAGCAAGGTCAGGATTCAGACCACCATCTGCCTGCCCGCCTGCCTTCCAGACGCAAAGGGATGTTTACCCAGAAGCAAAGGAAGCGTAAGCATCCCGCTCCTCCGTTCGCATAGGTCCCTTCTAGGGGCTTCAAGAAATCTAGCAGTTCACACGGTCACAGGTTTTTGATTAGCTTGCACAACTGGGAAAATCACAAGCAATAAAAAATTGTTTCCTTAATCGGCTAAAATTGCTCCTTAGTCTTAACTCTGCCTTTGCTCCTTCAGATCTTGTCCCAGTGTTAGGTAGACCTGAACATTTTGGGATTAAGCCCTGGGGAAGGAGTTGGGGAACAATCAGTTTGGGTTCAGGGACATATGTTTGTGTTGCTCAGAGTCTCTTTGGTGATTGGAAGGGTTTTCCTGCCTGGCCCTGCTGGAGGAGTGGTTTCTAGGAGTACAAAGCTCTCACTGCTCATCTACCCATGTCCTGACTCAAAGGCACAGTGTTCGAGCCTGGATGACAAACATGAAAGTGGCCTGTGTGCTGGGCCTAGAAAGTATGTGGGAAGTGAGGGAGAAACGGGAGAACATGGAAGATTAGTAGAAACTGCTAACCCCTCTGGTCAAGAATAAGACCACTACCACAGTTTAAAGCCAAATTTGAAGCAATCTTTAATTAAATATTGACCAGGTGGATGGTTTCTGGCCAAGTCCATAACCGGGTTCCCAGGAAATGGACCTGAGTCAAGGTTTGCAGGGGCTTGAAGTATTTCCCATCTAATTAGGGGCAAGCATCCTAATGTATTTCTTCCAGTGAACCTCCTGCTCACATGTGGTCAAGCAAGTCTAGTTAGTAGGGTCAAAGGAGTGAGAACCTGTGACTTGTCATCTCCCATAAGCAATGGCCTCCAGCATTTCAGGTACTCTCTGTTCCTGGGTAAGGGGCTTGCAGATCAGGGATTTTTGTTTTGTGGATCTCTTAGATACAGTAATTAAGACTTAAAATGTAATTTAGGCTCCCACAAAATCTGTGACAGGCACAATACCACACACTTTGTAACCCCAGCACTCAGGAGGCTGAGACAGAAAGATTGCAAGTTCAAAGTCAGCCAGAGCTACATAGCAAGATATGGTGTCAAAACAAACAAACAAAACAAGTCTAATAGAAAGCAAAGTTGAACTTTCTATTTTGTCTATCCAACATGGATAACAAAGTTATTGCTACATGAAGTAATACAAAGAGTATATAGCCAAAAACTATAGAAAGTAATTATAGAGGCATGTCAGGAAGTCAGGAGGTTAATGCAACCATTATTATTTTTATGGGTTTTGATATAGTTTGCTATGTCTATCAGCTATTTCTAAACTATGGGGATTTCTTTCCACATTTTAAACAGCTACTTTTATAATTAATTTTGTCTTTGTAGTTTTCTGGGAGTTCCCCCCATCTCCCCCTCCCTTCCTTTTCTTTTTGCAATGCCAGAGGCTGAACCCAGGGCTTCATGCATGCTAGACAAGTGCCCACCTACTGACCTGTATTCCCAGCCCTTCTGCCATTTTTCTTAAAAAGCACACCCCCCCCCCAACACCGCCAAACCTTACCCACAACCAGCTAAACAAAACCAGCCCCAGGAACTAGCATTGCCCAAACTGCTGTTCTTTGAAATGGAGACCACCTCTGAGTGTGGTTCAGAGCACTGAGGTTCCCAAAGGCGTAAGCTTTCAGTGTGTCTGAAAGATGCTGCAGGTGTCAAGAGGGGTGCACAGGGCAGCAAGGCTCCTGAGAGAGGACAACCGACAGTCTGCAGTTGGGCTGTGCATGGCCACCGTTTCTGAGGATGAAAAGAGGAGCTGGGGCAGTTTTGATCACTAAACTTCCCTTGTAAGTACTCTAGCTTCCCCTCCAGCCCCACCTAAGCCTGAATTTGCTGATGGGTTTTCCTTTGAAATCTCCGTCCAAAGGGCACGTCTGTCCAAAGTGCTGCTGAGGCGAGAGGATGCTACTGAGTGCAGACGAGTGATAACACTGTAGACACAGTTGCCTCTTCTGTCTTCGCTTTGGTTCCGGAGCAGGGTGGGTACGGACATACATTGGAGGCAGGGGGTTGCAGATATGCTTGGAGCATTGGACTTTGACCCCAGACTGCCCTATCTCCCTTACTTTTTTCTGGCTCTGGGCGTCCCTGTGGTGGCAGAAGCCTGGCTGGCTTTCTTCAGGAACTTGTCTCCTTTGTGGGGTTCACTTCTCCACCTGGTGTTGGGATTGCAAACTACAGGAAGAGATGCTGCATAATGCTGTACCCATGTAACAAAGGAATTGTGTAAGTGGCGGCAACATGGTCTTAGCCTGCTTTTCCTAGCTCTTCTTGTAGCCACCAGGGCTCAACCAGGAGGAAGCTTCTTGGAGGAAACTTTTCAGGACCAGGGTGATGTGGGAGGCCTGCGGGGCTGTTTGGCTCAGCGGCTGTACGGTGCATCACTGATGTCTGGAGCAAGAAAAAGTATTCTATTATGAAATCATGGTTTCCTGTGGAATTCTAAAGAGGAAAGAGGCAGAAGGGAACAAACAGCCATGGCTATAAGAACAGCCTGACACAGGCTTCACAGACTGGGGGTCTGTGAAGACCCGGGCCTGCCTTGGGGACTGCCCGAGTGTTGTTTATCTCTGGGCTTATGAGTGCAGGCGGACTGCTTTCTCTTAACCTCCCTCTGTGATGAACATCTCATTACAAGTATAAATACATGTGCAGAGCCCATGCTGTCCTTTACGTGGCCAGAGGCATGTTGAATCATATTCTATACACACGTGGAAAAGTGTGGCCATCCGAAAGGACAGGGCAATCAGTAGCACTTGGGATAGTGAGATGCTCCGGAAGTGTGTTCTTTCT
>PVIU01033599.1:0-12228 GCA_004026605.1 Ondatra zibethicus
TCTGCATGTATTAACTTTTTGAGAACCGAGTCTTTTTGAATGCACTCCTTCCTAGGCCAGGAGGGATGGGGGTGGGCCTTGGACTTCCAACAGGGCAGGGCACCATGCCCTCTTTCAAGGAAGAAGGGGGAGGGAGGAGGGGTGGGGGGGTAGTGGGAGGGGACCGGGAGAAGGGGAAGAAAGGAAAAAAAATTTTTTTCTTTAATTATGTTCTTGAATGGAAAAAATAAAACAAAACAATGTATGGGAAAAAAAAGAATGACATGTAATTCTATGATTTGGGTGAATAATACTAATTTGATTTGTAGAAATAATAATAGCGAAACTCTTGATTTATATTGCTAATCTGCTGTCCATCAAAAACAGTGTTTATAAAGAGAATGTTATAATTTCACCTTCTGATAAAAAAAAGAAAGAAAGAAAATAAAAATAAAGCCCACTCAAAAAGAAAGAAAGAGGAAGGAAGGAAGGAAGGAAAAGGAAGGAAGGAAGGCAGGCAAACAAAACTGTAAACAAATTTTAAAAAACACATTAAAAACTCTTTGGAGTCCAGTTATATGTTGGGCAAATACTCCTGAACATGAGGCCTGTCCTGATATACCCAATGTCACTCTATCAGAGAAAACTGTAACTCCCTCTCTCAGGAGATCACTGTCATTCCCTCACCCAAAAGGTATGTGTGACAACTATTAACTTTCATGCTCCTTGCTAGGTTTTCGTTCATTTATTCATTTATTTAAAGTAAAACCAAATAAATATAATAAAAATGAAACAAAAACTATCACATTATATTTGGACAGATAACCATAAGGAAATAAATAGTCTAAGGGAAGGCATAAGAACCAGAGACCAGTTGGTTTGTACACTCAGGAATCCCCTAAAAACACTAAACTTGAAGCAATAATATATACACAAAAGACTGGGAACAAACCCATAGCTACTTTAGTCTCCGTGAGATGATAGGGAGCATTGCTCATGTTAACTTAGAAGGACTTGTTTTTTGTTGTCCTCCATTCCCTTTGTTTCTTGTGGTTTTTCCAACTTCCTCTTCCATGGGCTTCCCCAAGCTCTCACAGAAGGAATTGCACAGAAACATCCCATTTAGGGTTGACTATTCCAAGTTCTCTCACTCGTTGCCTATTATCCAGCTGTGAGTCTCTGTATTTGCTTCCATCTACTTCAGGAGGAAGCTTCTCTGATGATAGTTAAGCAAGGTACTAGTGATCTATGAGACTAGCAGAATATTATGAGGAGTTCATTTATCACTACATTTCTTTATGTTTTTTTTTACATCAATATTATTCAGTTTTGTTATAGGTCCCAGGGCTATCTAGTCTCAGTTTCTTGGTCACCCAAGCCATCTTGGGTATGGGTTCAATCTTATAGAGTGAACTTTAAGACAAATTAGTTAAAGGTTGGTTTCTCCCAAAATCTTGGTGCCTCCATTGCCCCAGCGTATCTCGCAGGCAATGTACCTTTATAGATAAGCGGGTTTTGGCTTCCTTGGTGTTCATGTTTCTATTTTGAATGTTGTCCATTTTAAAGCCTTGACTGCAATGGTCTAATTGACTTAAGAATATCTACAGACTGTCAGGACAAGACATTTTGGCAGATACATGTCAATATTTTCTCAAACTTTCTAAACAGTTTTGATATCTTTGATAGTCAATCATCCATTAATCACATGATTCTGGGTATCATATCACTAATATACTCCTGAAAAATACAGTTTTCAATATCTTCTCCAGTTTTCCTAGTTGTTCCCATCAAAGTTAGGCCAAAGTATCTGCCTGGGTACTATAACTTTATGTATTCTTAAGTATAATTCCATTGTTTGCATGTATTCTTTGTCATCCTAATATTTATTTTATTTCATAGCATTGTATTTCTAGATTTCCAACATGATTTCTGGTCTTTATTGCCCATCAGATGATGTATTATGACTTTTATGAAGAAAAATGACATAAAAAGGGAAGCTGATCAATGAGATTAAGAAAAAGATTAATGAGGTGAATAACAAAACAGATCATCTTAGCTCAATCATTTAAGCACATGTAGCATCATTTATTAATAAACAGTTAATTTTAAAATATAGCATTAAATCACATCTGACTCACCTTATCATGAAATGCATGAAATTGTTCAATGTATTTTATGGCTGTGTACACTTGACAACTCTATCTTCTTCCTATTGCAGGACTGCTTTTTTCTCTAAAGACATATAAGTTTTTTGAGCTGCCATCTCTTGCTGACTGCTCCCTGTTCCTGTTGATTCCTTCACAGCTGTGAATAAGTACTACTTGAAAAGTTCTGATAAACTTCCTTTACTGTAAATCTCAAGGCTAATATTTCAGAAAAGTCCCAATCTTGGTTAAACAATATAAAGGCAACAGTAACAAAGCACAAGATAAAAGCTAACATGGACTTGTTGAAGTGCACTTTGCTGGATCTTCCTAATTGCTAGGAGCACTCAGTAGAAGAGAAAGGGGCAATTGAAAGGAAGTCTGGCTGAAATTCAGTCAAAACCTGAAACAGTTTCATGAGTTAAGCCTCTGTTGCTTAGAGATTAAGATCAACATGAGTTTTAGAGAACTAAATCTTATCAAGATTCTGGCACATATTGTCAAACGATTGTTAAATTGTTGAGGACTCATCATTTATAAGTGACTGAAGCATGTCACAACGTCATTTCTGTTTTTTCACTTTCTTTTCTTTATTAATTTTTATTGAGATCTACATTTTTCTCTAATCCCCCCCCATGCCTCTCCTCTCCCCTTCAGCCCTCCCCCAAGGTCCCCATGCTCCCAATTTACTCAGGAGATCTGGTTTCTCTTCGGATCGCATAAATCTTTTGCCTTTTTCAAGGTCATTTCTTAAGATGCCTTTGTCACATCATCATCATCATCATCATCATCACCATCAAATTGTTTTTGAAATTGTTATGAATGTTGTTTACCAAAAGAAAGCCTGCTAATGTTCATAGATTCCTCCACAAATAAAAGACTGACCAGAAGAAGCCAAGTCCTACAGGGTGTTGAGCAGACATTAAACATTGTTAAAAAGTACTGTTAAACTCATTGTTATATTGAATATGTTTTCATCAGAACTCTCAACACCACTGATGATATTTCTTATGCTACAAGTAAGTGAAGATGCTAAGAGATAAGATGATTTTACTCCCAAATTGGAAACTTTTGAACTAACTCTTTGCTGCTCAGGAAACCTTGAGCAAAAGAACTGGTGTGGGAGGTCCTTCTGTCTATGTGTTGCTTTAATTGGTTAATGAATAAAGAAACTGGCTTGGCCTATATCATGGGAGGAGGACGGCAGAGTTAGAGAGATGCCATGTAAAGTCTGCCAGAGATAGATGCCAGAAATTTTCCGGGTAGGCCACAGCCTCGTGGCAATACACAAATTAATAGAAATGGGTAAATTAATATGTAAGAGTTAGCCAAGAAGAAGCCAGAGCTAATGGGCCAAGCAGTGATTTAATTAATACAGTTTCTGTGTGGTTATTTTGGTTCTGGGCAGCCGGAGTGAACAAGTGGTTCCCTCCTCCAACGAAGAACTGTCAGTCCCAGGACTTGCAAACTTCAGTTGATAGAAAGAGCACATGCTCTTTTGAACGTCTTGTTGACCTGGGGGAAACTGCATAATGATGGCATGTTAAGAGAGCAAAACTGAAAATGCTACATCAAGATTAACCCTTGGAACAAGCATGGTTGCAGAGGAAGACTGGAACACTTCCTTACCCTGGCATCATCTCAGTCGATGGCATGAATGAAATAAAGTCAAGAAAACACAAACGGCTTTGGACACAACAGTGAAAGACCATGCGCTAGCCTATTTTTATTCATAAGAGTTTTTTCTTTATTAATAAGCTGCTTATTTCTATCCTATGCCATAGTTAAAATCCATGACTTATTCTCCTTCTATCATTTCGGTGGCTTCCTGGATTTCTCCTAATCTGAAGAGTGGTTTTTCTTAAACATTACTAAAACTGTCCTTGAGCTTTGTTTAGAGTCAATTTCTAAATTGTTTTTTTTGTTTTGTTTTCATATGCAAATGATATTTATTAACAGTGTATCAGCATTCATTAAAATTGTTAGATGCTGTAAAAGATTCTAAACCTTTCATTCTCCTCTCCGTACACACGTTTAACTTGAATTTGTCTATCATTTTATGTATGTCATAGAATATCCTAGTTTAAATGTTTTTTCATCTTTTGCTGAATTTTGACAAATAACGTGTATTTCAATGAATTGGACATGATTAAGTAATATTTATGTTCCACCAAAAAGCACAACAAAACTAAATTGTGAGTACCTAGTTTTGTCAAGCTCAATTGGAATCTATAGAAAGGTTGTGTGTTACTTTTGTTTTTCCCTCAATGTTTGGCATTAATATTTTTTTCATATTCTTTTATTTTTTCCATTCAAAAAAAATTTTTACATTTCCTCTCCTTCTCCCAGTCCCCTCCCACTCCCCACCACCCCTGCTCCCTCCCCCTGCTTCCTTAAAAGAGGGCATGGTACCCTGCCCTGTGGGAAGTCCAAGGCCCTCCCCCTTCCATCCCGGCCTAGGAAGGTGTGCATCCAAATAGACTAGGTTCCCAAAAAGATAACACATGCAGAAGAGATAGGTCCTAGTGTCATTGTTGATGGCTTCTCAGTCTGCCCCCATTGGCAGCCACATTCAGAGAGTCCAGTTTGCTCATATGCTCGTTCAGTACCAGTCCAGCCTGATTTGGTGAGCTCCCATTAGGTTAGGCACACTGTCTCAGTGGGTGGACCAGCCCCCTCACGGTCCTAACTTCCTTACTCATCTTCTCCCACCTTCTGCCCTTCGACTGAACCTTGGGAGCTCAATCTATTGCTCTGATGTGAATGTGGGTCTCTGTCTCTACCTCCATCCATCGGGCATAATTTCTATTGTGATGATCAAGATATTCATCAATGTGACTATGGGACAAGGCCAGTTCAGGCACCCTCTCCTCTGCTGCCCAAGTACCTAGCTGGGGACATCCCCGTGGACACCTGGGATCCCCTCCAGGGCCAAGTATCTTGCCAGTCCTAAAATGACTCCCTTAATGTAGGTATCTTAATCCCTTCTCCAATATCCACCTTTCCTCCATCTCCACCCTCCCACTCCCCCAAGCTCTCCCTAGTCCTTCCCTTCTCCTTCTCCTTCCACCTCTCCCCTTCCCTCACCCTCACCCCCACCTCTATCCCCGCCCCCGTGATTCCAACTTTTGCCTGGCGATCTTGTTTGCTTCCAACGTCCAGGAGGATCTGTATATGCTTTCTTTGGGTTCACCTTGCTATTCAGCTTCACTGGGCTTGGGAGCTGGTATGTACTCACTCATTAGTGGACCCTAGTCAATTTCTAAATTGTTTTATTAGAAGTTAGAAGCAACAAAGAGAACCCTATATTTCCAGATAGCAATTGCAACTGCTTGCCTGAGGGTTTTGTCACAACCGAGACAGAAGAGGGGTCTGGTGTAAGACTATCACTGTAACGATTTCTATGGGGCCAGAGCAGGGACATTTCCCTGAAAAGGGAAATTGGTAATTTGTTCAAGATCACAATAAACATAGAAGGGGAGAAACTTGCCCACAATACTTGAACTCAAGAGAATGACGCAGCATGATAGTAAGTTTAAGGCTGGCCATTTTAAATTTAAGTTGTGTCAAAAGCATACTGAAGCTCTGTGTCAAAAAAAAAAACACAAAAACTTGATTGTGTGAACACAATAAATCTTTATTAATGAATTGATGAGTTTGTTATGTTTATGGACAAATGCCTTCCTGCTGGTTATAAAACAGAATACTAGGAAAATATTAGACTCCTCTCTCTCTCTCTCTCTCTCTCTCTCTCTCTCTCTCTCTCTCTCTCTCTCTCTCTCTCTCTCTGTGTGTGTGTGTGTGTGTAGCCAGCTGAAAGAAACCTTATTGTGATGTTCTCTGGTGTTTTATTATTAGGCTCAATTGCAGTCTTCTCCCTTGTGAGATTCTTTTTCCTTCCTACTTTCAGTAGAACAGGTGAAGTTGAGTTTCAAAAATACTGGCCACTATTACAGCAGCTACAACATCAAAGGATAGCTACTTGGTCTACAGACCTAACAGGGTGGAAATACCAAGAAATAGAAGATGAGAGAACACTGAAAAAGAGGCAGAAGAAATACAGAAAGCCTTAAAGAATTTGAAAAGTTACTCAGAATCTCCTTTAGGGCCAAGATTCTCAGACACATTAGAACCGAGAGGAAAAATACTAGCTATAGTCAAGGACTGAAGAATTCCATTTCCTAAGCATAAAAAGGAGCTCAGACCTTTATACGCCTAGGATACTAAGGGCTCTACTACCTGAGGTCTGCAAGAGACTTGTAAACACTGCATGGTGGCATCTTCTGCTGCCACAACCTGTCTGCTATCTTGAATCATTGGTACCAAACACCAAAGGATTCATTATCCACCAAAGACCACTACTTGAAGAGGTTACCTTTGCCTAACCATGATTTCCATCTGGACAGAGCAAAATGAATTCATTCTGCATACAGGCAACAGTATTATTATGGACAATAATTATTATTAAATATTGTAATAAAATATTTGATAAAATTTCTCATTTAATTTCACTTCACTGAAAAATATGTTTTGTAAAACACCTTCTGGACTGATCATCTCAGCCTTCCATCACATTTCCACATGCACATACACACAAACAAACACAAAAGTTCAGTAACTCAGTTATTTAACATGTATCTTCACAATTTCACATGTTGAATAGCCCAAAATATAAATAGTTATTTGCATAATTCCACAGAAAGTAGTACACAAAAATTTGACTGAGTTCAGGCATCATTTATGTATTCTCTGTGTAGAAAGGTGGACACTGAAAAGTGGTGAGTAGTTTAACTTTGGTTTTCATTAAAGTGGAGAATGCCACTGAAATGTTTTTAGATGTTTTCTTCAAATAAAAATTGATTTTGAAAGTAGAATCTAGCTAGATAATGAATGAAGAAAATATCTCAAAATTTCAAAGTACTTTAAAATCTAAAATATTTAGTTGTCTACTAGTTGTTTTGACCTGCGTTATGTTGTTCTAAAAGAATATTTAAGGCTAAATATTATAAAAATAGTAGACTTAGTGCACATTTCGTATATCTGGGATCATGAACTTGGAATTGTCTTCTGTCTTAACCCTCACAGTGGACATCACTGCACAGCAGAATGCAAGAGACCCAGCAGGGTTCAGAATAATTCTTTTTTCTTTTTTTTTTTTTTTTTTTTTGGTTTTCTGAGACATGGTTTCTCTGTGGCTTTGGAGCCTGCCCTGGAACTAGCTCTGTAGACCAGGCTGGTCTCAAACTCACAGAGATCCTCCTACCTCTGCCTCCTGAGTGCTGGGATTAAAGGCGTGTCCACCACTGCCTGGCCAGAATAATTCTTTAATAACCCTCTGTTATTAATAGAAGTACTGTGGTTCTCATGAGACCTAACACACTTCCTACAGAACCATGCAACCATCAATGAAGGTGGAAATACATGTGTTAACTTTAGGTCATCTTTGCTGGGTTCTCATCTCTCAGTACAGTACAAGGACCAGGTTCCTTGAACCTAATACTTTAGAAACAAAAAAGAATCCAAAATAAAGATATTAGAAACTCATTCATTTTCCCCTTTATTGAAAATAGGTTTTCTCATACAAACATATTTTGATTACAGCTTCCCCTCTGTCTACTCCTCCCAGTTCTTCCTAACTTTCATTCCCATCCAGATCCATTTCTTTTCTGTTTCTCCTTAGAAAAGAACAGTCTTCCAAGACATAAAATAAAGTGTAACAAAATAAAATAGGATAAATACCTAGGTGAGGACTTTGTTATTATTTTAGTAAGAAAACCCAGTGTCAAGTCTTTTTGGAAATGTGGACTAGGGTGGGTTAGTTAGCTTTGTCAACTTGACATGACATACAAAGCACCTGGCAAGTGATTTGCCTTGAAAGGTTGTATAACTATGATTGGCCAGTAGGCATGTTTGTGAGGAGTTGTGGGTTTTTTTTTTAATTTTTTTTAATTCATTTTACATGCCAACCACAGTTCCCCCTCCCTTCCCTCTTTCCTCTCCACCAACTCCCCCAACCCACCCCCCACCCATGAGGAGTCATTCATTAGATTTTAGATTAACTGGTGCCGGAAACTCAGCACGCTGTGAACAGCAGAATTCCCTAAGAAGAGGTCCTATGAGAATGAGTGGAGAAATCTGTTGCTCATGCAAGTGAGAAAATCAACATGTGTCTATTCATTTTTATCTTCTCCTAACTGTGGACATACAGGACAATCAGGATCATCCTGATTCCTAGAGTTTTCCTGCATGATGGATTATAACCTGAATTTGTGAGCTAAAATAAATCTTTTCCTCCCCAAACTAGAATAGCACTGAATTATCATGTGTCTTTTTCTGAATATTTCATTTGTTGAATGAGAATTTGAAAATATAAATGTTTGATGCTTAAATGGTATTAAAGTAGGAGGGTGATTATAAACATCATTGGAAAATTATAAATGGTGGCACATACTTATAATCTCAGGAGACTGACATAGGAAGATTCCAAACAGGAGGCTGTTATGAGTTACCCAGTGAGGTTAAGACAAGTTTGTGGTATCAGCAAGTCCCCAATTAAAATAAAATAAGAAGTGGAATCAGGAGTAAGCCAATCACATAACATGTGTTCAGCATATGAAAGATCATGAGTTTAGTCACAGTGCTACATACAAACACACACACACACACACACACAGAGAGAGAGAGAGAGAGAGAGAGAGACAGAGAGAGAGAGAGAGATTTTGTGTACTTTAAGACAAAAGCATGTGGATATCAGTCAATATCAGCAATATACCTCAATTGCTTCCATATATTACTTTTGGGGTGGGACTACGCTGGAGCATGAAGCTTACTAATTACAAAGATTGTCTGGCCATTGAGCCCAGACATCTTACTGTCTTTGTCTGGTCAGCACCATATTACAGACCTGAGCATTTATATCCAGCTTTCTACCTGGGCCCTTAGGAGTCTGAATGCAGGGTCTTAGGCTTGAAGAGCAAGAACTTTAGAGACTGAAGCATCTTCTCAGGCCTATCTATTTTGTGAGAGATGCTTTACTGTGCAGATCACCTGGCCCTAAATTTACTGCAGGCTAGACTGGCCTCCAGCATGTGAGAATTTTCCTACTTTAGCCTCCCTGAAACTATGACAGGCTTAGATATTTCTAAAATCAACTTTACCTATTTCCTCTTTTCTTCTTACAGCTTAGTCAGTGTTCCAGATTCTGTAGTCTGCCTCTGTCTCTCAAGTGTTGGGACTACAGGCATGCACAACCACACCCTTTTTATTCACTGGTGGGATGAACTTCCTGGCTTAACCTCTTCTACACAAACTCTCAGAAACAAAGTGCAGCAACAAGATGATCTGGAGAGGTGAAGGGAACCAGGAGTGTAAAAGAATGAACTCGCTCTGACTCCACACAGACAGCATGAGTTCATAATGCCATGGGGGATGGAAGGGGAGACTGAGGTTGCAGATGGTTTAGGGCTGAGGCATATGGATAACCTTTACAAACCCATAGGTTCAAATCCAAGTACCCAAAGAAAATCTTTAAAGCTGATACAGAAATTTCTAGGTTTGTTTGGTATACATTAAGAAGAAAATCTAATGATTGTTTATATAATGCGAGGGAAGAAACTCACAATTCCTTATAAAAGGGAATTTGAATAGATTAATACAGAAAGTGATAGATACTTTTAAATTTCAAATGCAGTATAGCAGAATCAGAAAGACTATAACAAAAGTTGATGGAATTATCATCAAATGGTGATCTGTAACTAGAAGTGTATTAGGAAAGTACATGAAAGTACCTATTGTGCTTTTGAGGCAGGAGGTAATGGAAGGTTCTTTTTACTTCAGTGTTAAGATGTTTTCAAATCAATTGTACTGCAATGCAATTATTTATGCAGCAGAGGCTAATTAAACCTTATACTTCGCATGAGAGAAATCTGGAGACACAGCAGGAAGTAAATAGACGAAATTGACAATAATGCTTGTAGTATTTGGATTAATTTTGCTGAATTCCACAAGACCAGTAAAATAAGAGGAAGGAAAAGATTTTGCTGGCTAGATATTCTTTTAGTTGACTTACAAAACTCACAACAACCTAATGATATAAGATAGTTATTTAAAATTAACCCCACTACTTGGATGAACAAAAATGCAATATTTTTTCTTTTTTATAAAGTTGTCCCTCACAAAGATATATCAACAAGCCATTGTTTTGCTTCCATTTATATCTGCTCACTTCTGTCATCAGGCTACACAATAACCTGCTACCTGTCAATATTCATAGCACAACTCTGGCAATGACTGGAATTTCTCAGGATGGCTTTATCTCGAAGCATGGCTCTGTTTATATTTGTTGGTATTTGCTATGAATCATCGTGTTTATTTTTATTGGCAATCAATTCACCATTTCAAAGATTTAAAGTGCCGGGATTTTAATGTACATTTTGAGGGAACACGATTTTTCTATCGCCTTAAATTTTAAAGTACCAGTGCTACTGGAACAGGAAAAGAGTATATTTGTGATCCTT
This sequence comes from Ondatra zibethicus, assembly GCA_004026605.1. Taxonomy (NCBI): domain Eukaryota; kingdom Metazoa; phylum Chordata; class Mammalia; order Rodentia; family Cricetidae; genus Ondatra; species Ondatra zibethicus. Next base: position 10,640 of record PVIU01033599.1, read on the forward strand.
CTCTGGGATTCTACATCCAGAAGTTCTTCCAGGTTGTGCTCATGAGGGTTACTTAATGTCATTATTAAGTTTTGGAGGAGCTGTGTTGTCTTAGATTTTTTAGTTCATAGGACTGTGTAGAGAATTGTATATTTGTTATTGGTTGAGTGGATGTGTATGCTGGGTCCTGGTGGTCTGGGGATTGATAACCTGTGAGTATCAGTAGCTAGGGAATGTATAGAAGGATATTCATGAAACCTGGCTGAATGTGAGAAGTTCTAGCTCATTGGTTGGTTTTTGGGAAGCCCTTACCTCTCTCTGCTGTGGGCTAGATAAAACAGGAAAATGACCGTCCTAGATTAATAGATAAGAAAAATGTGGTAATATAACTCATCTGTAACAAAAAATGAAATAATAAAATTTGTAAGTTAGTGGACAGAAGTGAGGAAAATTGTTCTAAGTTGACTAGACCCAGAAAGACAAAAGTCATGTATTCTTTTTAAGGTTGGGATTGTTTTGTGTATTTAACTTTGGGCTCAAATAGTAACCAGATAAGAAAGGAGAATTTTTGATGGGTGAAATAAAGAGAAGAGGACGGTTGATGGAAAGTAAAATGAGAATAGTGAAATAGAATGCAAGAGGTTGAAAAGTTTAGCCAGGGTGTGGGAATATGGAGGAAATCAAAGGGCAAATAAGGAGGCCAATCCAAGGGAAGAGTGTAAAAATCATATGAAAGCCTACTATCTCAGAACCCAAATTAAGGAAAATTAAGTCACAGGCTGCTTTAATGTATTGGAAAAGAGAGAAGAGAGGGGTAATGAGTGTATTACCACAACTCACCATAACTCCATGGTAAGAACCTATTGTATGGCAAATATGTCTTCTTATATTTGTCAAGTCTCATCAAGACTGAATGCTAATGTATACTTTGCATTACATTAATATGGTGGTATCAGTTCATTATAAATATGCAATGCTTGTAAGGGTTGTGCTTGTATGGGGACAGGGAACATATTCTGCTCAGTGTTGCTCTGAACGTAAATCTACTTTGGAAGATGAATTTATTATTTAAAAACATTAACCCAAAAGCAAAATAACAATTAAGGCAAATATCTTGAGAAGTTACATATTAAGTGAAACATTATATTCATAATTAAATCAAATGTGTTTATGCAATTAAAAAAAGGGTAACGTGGCTTGGCCATCCTTTGACTAATGTTTTTATGAAATCCAAGTGAAAGAAGTCGAACAAGGTATTAAAGTTCCTTTTTTAACTCTTAATCTTTCCTAAACTGCCAGTTAGGAATAAACCATTGACCGAGGTCCACAAGATCTTATCTCTAAAAGACTCAATCACCTTATTGTATTTTTGTATTTTCAAGAAATGTATGTGGAACATTGACTATGACTACCCAAGGAGTCCACTTAGTTGAACGTTGGCTCTTGGCTCACAACACTGTGAATGAAAAAGTGATGGAATGGTTTTTGAATTGTTGAGATATTTGTTTACTGTCAAAGATCGTATTGAAGCTTCTCATTTTCTGTTGTGTATATCTATACTTTCATTCATGAAATCTCTTGTTGTGTGAGTTATTGGACCTGGTAAAATG
>PVIU01033600.1:0-12228 GCA_004026605.1 Ondatra zibethicus
GGGGTGGGCCTTGGACTTCCAACAGGGCAGGGCACCATGCCCTCTTTCAAGGAAGAAGGGGGAGGGAGGAGGGGTGGGGGGTAGTGGGAGGGGACCGGGAGAAGGGGAAGAAAGGAAAAAAATTTTTTTTTATCTTTAATTATGTTCTTGAATGGAAAAAATAAAACAAAACAATGTATGGAAAAAAAAATAAAAAAAATAAAAAATAAAAAAAAAAATAAAAAAAAAAAAAAAGAACAACAAACCTAAGTCTTAACTAGCAAACTGCTTCACTAACGTAGTGAATGACCATGCACAAACACTGCAGTGTGTTCACAAAAGCTGACTGTTTGCCTATTTATGAGTGTTGGAATTTAGCGCAAACCAGGTGATCAAGTCATCATACTAAGATTACAATAACTGACGTCTCTCAAATTTTCTTATCATTCTTAATATTCATCAAATTTAGCTATTCCCCTTAAATGTGGTTCCATCTATAAATACTTTTATTCATTTCTAACAAAGAATAATCATTCAAGATACTGAAAATTTAAGTTAATTATGCTTCAAAACCATATCCATAACTATTGATGTTTTATTTAAGATTATTTTTCACACCTTAAATTTACCTACAATCTGGTGATTATGCAGAAATTGTACATTTTAAGTTTATATTATCTTTTTTACTAACGTTGGCATGAGCTACTCATGTTTTTCTTAATGAAAGTAAATTGAGGGCTTGCTCTCAGCATATTAGAACAAGTTAATAATTGCCAGTATCATGCTTTATGTTGTAACAATTTAATTTGTGTGTAATTGCAGTACAATGGGTATCATCCTATTATACTATGGTTTCAGATTATAAACAGGTTCTTAGCGTCTACAAGATGCTTGATCATAGAATTAGATAAAATAACATACTAGATTTTATTGTTCTGCTAGAAACTACAATCTCAATATGCAGGTTTCATAGTTTTGAACATTCAGAAGCAGGCCGGAACACATCAGATATTTCTTGCTTTCTTTCTTTTTCTCTCTTTTCATTTTTATTTATATTTCACCAGAAATATTTATGAAATATGCATTTCTTCATAACAAAAATTAAACTCCTTTTTAATTTGAATTGATTTTTCTTGGCTTATAAATGTCTACTTTTTTCATCGTTGTAGTTTAAGTTCAGGGTTCAGTAAGATTATAGTATTGATTCCCTGTGGTGTCTGACTTTTAAATAAAACAATTTAACCAAGAAACAGCAATCTCAGTGATTGTATTTATCTCAGCATGCATTCTACTTCTCTCTGGGTTAGACAATTTGAAATACAACTACGACCCAGGACTAATATAAATTCTACACACTGTATAGTGTTTATGTCAGTATACAAGGCTGACCTGAGTGATTCTCTCAATCTCTGCCCAGCTCCAATCTCTAGATATGAGGCATAGATTCTATCCTACTCAAAGCCAGGCACTTGTAGATATTCACAAAGAATTTTCCTTCATGTTGACAGGCAAGTGCGACACTGATTCCAGATGAAGACAAAAAGGAAACCATGACAAAAATAAAGATTTATGCAAAGAATACATGAAATCAAAAAATATTTTCTTTATTACTCATATTGAAATTTCTCAAAAGTGGTTCACTAATTTTCTATTTACTCTGAAATCTGTTTTACTCATGTTCAATGCTATTATTCCTGTTTACCCTGAAAATGCTGCTTCTTTCATTGTGTAAAATGACACTAGCAAGGAAAGCTGGTTCCTCACTTTTATTCATAAATTTGAGGTTTGTAGCATTTGTTAACTATTTATATTAGTTTTTCTTATACTATATATGCTGATGCAGAGCCTGTGTCTGCCACTCCTTCCCTGGCTGCTCTTTCGGGTTGCTTGATTCGGTCTCTGTTCTCCGTTCAAGCAGAGAATTCTAATTTTTGAGTTTACCTCTAAATAAATAACTATCTATTTCTCAATTCTGAACTAGTGTGGGATTTCTTTTAAGCATAATTTCCACAGATGCAATAAGAACAAATATATTCAACAGTTATCCTATCCTAACTAGTTTAAGTCTTGTAAGATAAATAACTTGGCCAAGTCATGAAAGGAAAGTAACTACAACTATCTAGTGTGGCCAACTGTTACAAGGGAGAGGGCTGCTTGTTCATCCAGCCACCCAGGTAGCTTAGTCCTGAAATGACCACACAGAAATTGTGTTCATTAAATCATTGTTTGGCCTATTAGCTCTAACATTTTATTGGCTAACTCTTACACCTTAGTTTAGCCCATTTCTATTAACCTATGTCTCGCCATGTGGCAGTGGCTTACCGGGAAAGATTCAGCATGTCTGATTCTGGAGGCTCCATGGTGTTTCTTCCCTACTCTATCTTTCTTCCTCCCAGAATTCAGTTCTGTCTTCCTCGCCTACCTAAGTTCTGCCCTATCCAGTAAGCCAAGTCAGTTTCTTTATTCATTAACCAATGAAAGCAACACACAAACAGAAGGACCTCATACACCAAATTTTTATTACTTATACATTCAATATTAGTATTTATATTATTATTCTACTACTACCTCTAAAAAACCTTAAGGCCAGGGGACATGACCAGAATATCGGATTAATTGTCTTTTTCCTTCTTAAATGTGAATGAAATGTCAGTATGCCCTAACACATTGCTTTTGCACACAAAGGAGAGGAGGAGTTTCATTAATACATATTCTGCTCTGTCCTGCTCTTGAAAATATCCCTCTAGCTGTCTATGGAACAAATAGCACACATCAGGAGATATAGGCTGGTGTATGCCATGAAATAACTAAAAATGGGAAATAGAGAACAGCAATTATTTTGTCTTCTGGGATCTCCTTCAGCCAATAACCTTTTAAGATACTGGACACTTTGAGCATGGTCTCATGCATTATAAGTGCAGATGAAAAGCACGCATATCCCCCCTTTTTTCCCTGGATTCTGGTCCCAGTTCCCAGTACACACAGAGAACTGCAGATCATTAACCTTACTGTTAAATTAACCCCAAATAAATAACTTTTGTCATACTCCATTCTGGGCTATTGTTGAACTCTTTGATACTGCTACAATTTTGCACTTCAACAAGGCCAGACTCTTTTTCTGGATAAATAATATGATGAATTAAAAACATTAGCACTTATAGCATGAATAAAGCAGTGCCAGCTAGAGTAAAAGCTGAATTTTCCCTCCTTTGAAAGGACATGATTGGAAGTTTTGCAAAGGAATTATGTATAATCTAAAATGCATATGCGGTTTTGTTCTAGTTACATTCCTGTTGCTGAGATAAAATACCTGAGAGAAAGTAACTTAAGGTAAAAAAGGAGGGTATTTCAATTAACAAGTCCAGGTTTCAATATCAAAGTAGGGAGGTTGAGGTATGAACTTCGAGCAACTACTCGCAACACAGTAATAGTCGAAGGTAGATATAAAAATGAAGGTGTGCTTATTTCTTGCTTGTTTGTGTTCACCTTATTTCTCTATTCTTTCTATTTTATTTTATTATTTTAATTAATTAATTCTTTTTTAAATTTCATTTTACTTTCCAACCACAGTTCTCCCTGACCCTTTCTCCCCCCCTACTCACTCCCATTTACTCCTCCCAATGGCTAATGGTTCTCATGGGGAGTCAACAAAATCTGGCATATTAAGTTGAGGCATGATCAAGCCCTTTCTCCTTGTATGAAGGCTAAGAATCACATCCCACCGTAAGAAATGGGCTCTAACCAGCTAGCTCATGCACAAGGGATAGAATAGTTCAGAATCCTCTTCCTAGGAATAGACACACACACACACACACACACACACACACACCCCGTTCTGGCTTTTCTACATTAGTTATCATTAAAATGACTCCCTATTTCCCTATTGATATTCAGACAATGGCTATGGAGATTTTCCTCCCAGATGGTTTTGACCTGCGTAAAGTTGGTAAAACCTAACAACATTAGCTTGATGCTATTTTTCTTCAAAGAACTTGTAAGTCTAACTTCTTGTCCGGAGAATAATGTAATTCCTCTAGTAACCTCTTTTGCAGCCTCCCAAAAATATCAACAACTTTTTCATTGTTAGGATATTTTGTATTTCTTTCCATTTTATCTTGTAGATATGCAGTTCTATATATACATCTATATATACATTTCAGACATGCAGGTTTATACTTTTGTATGTACAACACATTGCATGCATTTCCCAGCTCTTTATTATAATTGCCTGTGTCTGCCATTATTGCACCCACTCATCTCATGACAGGAATAAGTCAGTTATGAATGTTCCTAAGTTTATTCATTTCCATAGTTAGTTAAGGCTATTCTAGCTACAAAATACTAAAAATGTTTGCCATCATGCTCATTATTCATGCTAAATTCTGAGAACTTAAATTCTGACCTATGTGGAGTCTGCATCTTCAACTTCATTAGAAAAACTCAAGTTGTTCCTGCAAGAACATATGGAAAATGAAGGGTTGACTGAAGGGGAGAATGGGAGCATAGAACAGAGATGAGGATTCTATTTGGAGAGATAACTAACAACTAATCAAGATAGTATTGATTGGGAAGATTCCTTGCTGTTGTCTAGCTGACAGAGAGCCAGAACTTGCTCTGCATATGACTAGATGAGAAACATGGTTCAACAGTCCACAGATCCTAGCGAACAGCCCACTTACATTGTTTTGTCAAACTGGCATGATATTAAATTAACTCCAAATGACACATTATTAAATGGAATATCTATATAACACCATTTCTCCCTAAGACCTACATTTCATTGTGGAAGAAGGTACAGAAGGTTTTAAGAGTTAGATGATGTGTGATTCCCTCTGTTGCTATGAATATGTTTTATTACCATTGGTTAATAAAGAATCTGCTTTTGTTTATAGCAGGGCAGAATATAGCTAGGTGGGAAAACTAAACTGAATAAAAAGAGAAAGAAGGTAGAGTCAGGCAGATGCCATGCAGCCGCCCAAGGAAAAAGATATGAGATAACATGCCAAGAGCCTCATAGCAAAATAAAAAATAATAGATATTGGTTAATTTAAGATATAAGAGCTAGCTAGGAATATGTCTGAGTCATTGGCCAAACACTGTTGTAGTTAATATAGTTTTTGTGCGATTATTTGCTTCTGGGTGGCCAGGAATTCAAAGTGAGGTTTCCATTTACAGACAGACATGGTGGATAAAGAAACAGTGTTTTCTAGATACAATAGGGAAAATGCACACAAATTAAAAGGGGTAGTGATACTATTCAAAACACCTGAACAAGCTCAAGCCAGAAAAATCCCAGCATCTAGTAGACATGAAATCTTATAACTACAAAAGAGGTACTGACAGTTGCTAGCTTCTCAGAGAAGAATCAATTTTCTTTAAGGATGTGGTCCCTTGTAAGTTGACCATGCACTGAGAAGATGCCTTGACACCCCTGAGTACACGGGCAGCACAAACTGTTTTTTTTTTAAAAAACAAGGTCCCAAAGTCTTATTGATAACAAAGAGGGGCAGATGTGGGAGGTTTTATAAGGTCAGTATAATCAAAATACATTGTATGAAATTGTTAGAGAACTAATTTTAAATGGAACATATGAAAGCCCCCTTTATCCCACCCTCAGTAACATCCATTCTAATCAGACTTCTTAAATTCATGTATTAACAGCAAGTGACATTGCTAAACTTCACTCAGGCTTTAATTTTTATTTTTATAATTATTAAAATAATCTCATTAGAAAATTTTCTTCAAATATCATGTTAATCGAAAGAAGTACTGACCATGTCAGAATTTTTGTTAAATTCTATTATGATATTTCATCAAAGTTAGGATAAAGAAATGTTTTTGAATTTGCCACCCCAGGAAATAGGAACCTGGGCATGCACTTTTTAATTTAGCTATTTATTATGACTCATTTAATTAGGTGATTATGGAAACCTCCCTGTTTCTGCTTCTCAGCTCAGGTTGTGCAGGAGCTACTGCTGGGGAGTTATCTTCCATAGTAGAGTAAAGACTTGGTTCACAAAAGGAAATGGATACACAGAGGCAAATAGATAAGCAGTAAAAGAAATTCCAGGGCACCTGAGCACAGTAACAACAATATACCCCATGGGAAGCTAGCAATAGGGTCAGTGAACTGAAGGGGATTCTTAACAGTTTCCTAGTTAGCTGTTTTCTCTACTGGTCTTCTAAACAGTGGCCTATAATTGACCAAGAGTAATATGTTGACCAATCTCATCAGGGAGCACAGAGACACTCTACTTAATACTAAATTGAAAAATGACTTCAGACTTGAAAAAAGTACCAGCAAAAGAATTTATATTGAGGTATAAGAGTCTCTTATTAAGTACTATTCAGGAAACAAGATAAGAAATTTAAAACCAGTTATTGATATTTTAAAATCCACTCATATAAACATAGAGAGAACAACTGACTTAAGAAAAAAATCAATGGCTCTTAATTGACCACATGCCTAGGTAAGCCAACACCATGGACTGTTTGCTAAAATAAGATAATGAGATAATAGAATCCTTTAATGGAAGGAAACTGTCTCAAACAATTTAGTTCCATTGTTGTTCATAACTGACTTAGGGTTCGTTTGCCTTGGGTGTCATGGTTTCTTGAAAGATAATCTGAAATGAAATAATAAAGAACTGCCTTAAGTTTCTAAAGGGTGTGGAAGCTGCAAATATAAATAAAAAGCCACAGAGGCTAGACACTTAAGTTAAAAATAAAATTATTATGAGTGTGTATTATAATTTTTGGAATAGTTTCCTTTAGCTTTTTTAAACTATTAAGTAAATATAAGCATCTATGAATCATCTTTATTATAATATATGATAAATCAAATACCATTATTCACATTATGATATTTATAAAATAGACTGCACTCACCTCACAGGATGACATAAATGCTCCTTGTGTCAGTGAGTGCTACTCTGCTAGAATGAAGCATGTGGTCATATGTCTTTCTTTGCTCTGAAGCAAGACTGATATGTTTCTATATAATGTCATCTAGTTATCTTTCCTTTTGACTTTTATACAAATTGTGTCATATTATGATGGAGATTTATTTATTTTATTGGATTACTGTTTTAAATATTTTTAAATTTTTAATCAATACATGATTTTTTCTGTAAAGGTATATTGTGCTTTGTATGTATGCATGCATATATATGTATATATATATATTGCTGTATATTTGGTATTTTAAAAATAAATAATATGTCAAAGCACAGATAATAAAGACTGTTGAATAGCCAGTCATTAATGTGATATTTATAATACCCATTCTACAGTTCCCAGAGCGGTATAAAGAAAGCAAATAAGAGCTAAAAGAATTAGTGTGTATGAAATGCTGACTTTGGGCATGTTATGACTTTTGCACTCAAGAACATATCAGCTATGATTATTGACATGAGAACTCTGCAAGATGGGCTCTGTGTATCCTGTGCTGGAACCAAGGAAGGACTAATGAGTTCACCCACAGGTCTGGATATACATGATGATAAAAGTTGCTAGGGAAGAAGGAATATATTTTCTTCAGCAGTGTTATGATAAGAAGAAAATCATTCTGTAAGGAAATATTTTCTTGAGATCCTGTCCCTGCTACAGCAGACAACTTAATGGAAACTCACTGGAGGAAAATGCAACTAGAACGAGTTAGTATGGAAAATGGAAGGGCCCTAACATGAGTGAGGAGCAGAAGGATGGGGGTAGCTAGGGAATGGTGGGAGTGCATATGATCAAAATACATTTTTCACAGGTGATACTGAAAGTGACTGTTCTTGATAATTAATACATAACGACATAATGTCAGAATGAAAATTTACAAAAATAAAAAATTTGTAAAAAATTAAAACTGTTATGTAGTAGATAAAATGCAATCATCAGCATTGTACATAGACCTCAGCATTCAATGATACCCTCATTCATTTAGGGTAAATTAGAAAGCTGCTTCACTGTATCAAAACTGTAAATTGGTCTTTAGAGACATAGTAGACAACAAAACATAATTTGGGAAGCAGGGAGACTGCTCAATTGCTAAAGTTCTTGCACACAAGCATGAGGAACTGAGTTCATTCCTGGGCTTACCGTAATAAATCTGGACAAAAATGCCGATGATTGTAATTCTTTACCCGAGGACACAGAGCTAGGCAGAGTCCTGAGTCTTGTGAGAAAAGCCTGAATCTAATCAGTAGATAAGAAACTATGAGAAACTCAAATTCAAAATCTCATGTGAAGGCAGGACATACCAGGTTTATCTCTGCACTCCACAGTCCCATTCATCTGCACAGAGACATGCATTCACAAACACATGTACACACACATACACAAGCATAACACTGTGTTTAAAAGTCAATAAATTACAATTATGCACTAAATATTCCGTTCAGAAATATGTTAAAAATTAAACCTGAGATATAATGCCACGAAAAATAGTATGTTATAAGTCATATTATGAGAAAAGAGAAGAAAGTAAAGGGGGTCTTTTTTATGGGAGGGGGTGCTTTCAAGATAGAGCTTCTATATGTAGTTTTGGAGCCTCTCCTGGAACTTGTTCTGTAAACCAGACTTGCCTCAGACTCACAAAGATCAGCCTGCCTCGGCCTCGTGAGTCCTGGGATTAAAGGTGTGCACCACCACCAACCACCTGGCAATAAAAAGTGGTTCTTATTGTTTTTTTATTTCCCTGTTTGAGAAGGTGGTAAATTGTGACACTGTACAGAGATAGGATGTGTAAGGGTAAAGGATAAATTATGCAACTCAACACTGGACACAGGCAAGCACATATAAATGTAGGACAACTGAAAATGCAGCTGTGAGACACCATATCATCTCATGATTCAGTACAGACTACCTGTACTTATTTTCCCCTTCTACAACAGTGAACCAGCTGCCTCTGTCTCCATTCTTTCACTGTTACGCTAGTTGTCACCTTCACTGTTCTCGTCCAGCTTTGCCTCTGTAAACTGCCCCTCATTTCCGTACATTACATCCCTTTTAACTTTCTCAGTGAAAATGCTCTCATTACACTGTAAACATTTCAATATGTAAGCTTAGCTTCTGCTCCCGGTGGCTTCTGCATTGCTGGTGGGAATGCAAGCTGGGACAACCCCTTTAGATATCAGTGGGGCTATTTCTCAGAAAATTAGGAGACAACCTTCCTCAAGACCCAGTAATACCACTTTTGGGTATATAGCCAAAGGATGCTCAATAGTGCCACAAGGACATGTGCTTAACTATGTTCACAGAAGCATTGTTTGTCAGAGCCAGAACCTGAAAATAACCTAAGTGCCCTTCGAATGAAGAATGGATAAGGAAAATGTGGTACATTTACACAATGGAGTACCACACAGCAAAATAAATAAATAAATAAATAAATAAATAAATAAATAAATAAATGAATAAATAGATAGATAGATAGATAGAAAATAATGACTTCGACATCTTGGATTTTGCAGGAAAATGGATAGAGCTAGAAAACATTATTTTGAGTGAGGTAACCTAGACACAGAGAGACAATTATCACATGTACTCACTCATAGGTGGTTTTAAAACATAAAACAAAGAAAAACAGCCTACAGACCACAATCCCAGAGAACTTAGACAACAATGAGGACAGTAAGAAAGACTTACATAGATCTTGGGAAGTAGAAGACAAGATCTCCTGAGTAAATTGGGGAGTAGAGGAAATGTAGAGCTAAATAAAAATCAATTAAAAATGTAATGCTTAGATTACAGGGCTTTTGTTTTATTTTTTCATTTTATTTTATGAATCTTTTGCAATCTTTAATTGCTTTCATTTTGGTCATGCCTAGCTCCTAGCACTAGAATAGTTGGCTGTTTTAACTACTGGAACACAAATGGTGATAGTTTAAATCTTGGTAAATGTTCTGGTTGGTTTATGATATTTTTGAGCTGTTTCTCTTAAAGCTGCTATTTTTCCTTCATTCTTGTTGTCATTATATTCCCTTCCCTCTTCTATTCTACAAATATCCTTTTTAACTACTAATTTTGAAAAATGTGATGGGCAATCAGTGGCCCCTTTCGAGTCACATGAGAGCTGTTATCCCCTTTGTAGGATACTTTTGCAACTGGCTCCTAGGACATTTAAAAATTTTAATATCTTCTTGAGTTAGTGTAATGATTTATACTCTTTCTCCTCTGTACCCTGACATCTTTGTAGTTGAGCATGTTAAGATTTACATCTCAGTCAATTTTTCTTCCCAAATCTATTCACATTTGACTTCCTTGTATAAATCACACTGGACTTTATTTCATATCTTGATATTATCTATTGCCTTTTGTAATGACTTCTAAAATCACCTTACAAATGTAATACTCTATTGTAGGTTCTAACTCGTGAGACAACTTCATTTCAGAGCCTTTGGAAATTCAAATTTACCAAGTCATCCATCAAGTAGACAAATAAAGCATAGTAATAAAAGACATTAGTAAAGGGAAAATAAGTTCATATTACAAAAACTCTGCTCAGTATCTTTGGGTTCTCTTGAAAATAAAGTATATATTCTACATAATTGTTTTTATAAGCATATGCACATGCCTTTTTAGGTGAATATTAAGGTCACTGGTTGACCACGATATCTTCTACAGTCCTTTCCACCTTATATTTTGAGAGAACATCTCTCACTGAACGTGGAATAAACAGGTTCAGCTATTCTGGTTGAACAGTGCATTCCCAGGATGTACCTGTCTCAGCCTGCCCAGCACTGGGGTTGCTTTTACATAACAATATGCCCTGCTTTTACTTGGATACTAAAGATCTGATTTTAGATATTCATGCTTACATAGTAGGCACATTGAAGACTAGGCATCTTCTCAAAACTTTTCATGATATTTTTAGAGTATTTCATGAATTAAAGAATAAGGTATGAAGCTTATTTTGGAAAAAAATGAGAACACTCTTAATTTTGAAAAAGCATTTATATGATTGTTTGATACTGAAAGAATATACAGGAACATCAGCTTTCATGCAACATAATTGGAAATTTCATTATACAGGTTTTCTTTTTCTTCTTTTAATGTGAACTTGGATTATAAGCCCTCAAAAGAGAAGGAAAAGCACTGAATTATCACACATCCATTATTTTGAATTCAGCACAAATTACACAATGCTGTTTAAAATTATAGGTTTATATATCCTCTGATTAAAAGAACACTGATTCTGAATATTTTAAAGACTATCATTTTTAAACACAAAATATGCAAATATTTAATATAAAACTGATTACAGAACTCAATTTGCAAAATACTGCTTTCTGGAGATATTTTTTTCCCCAGAAAACAATCATTAGTGCTTTTTAACAAATCCTCTGTGAAAAGATATATCCTTACAATTTTCTCTGTAATTTTTAACCTCTTAAACTGTTCCAAATAGTAATAATGTAGAAAAAAATATTATATCATGATTACTTACCTAGCAAGTATGCTTGTGAAATTACAGTTATTTTATTCTAGATACAGTGTATACAGATTGTGATGTTGCTCATGTGCTATTATCATTTTAGAGTGGAGCCTGTACATTTTCAGCAGATTTCAGTCCATAACGTAGGTCTCCTGTTTTTAGTCTGTGCGCTTTCACCTTCCCACTCTGCTTTCCCTCTGCGTTTCTACTACGTCTTCCTGTTGTCTCGCACATTTTTCTTGACAATAAAGCTATGTGTTTTACTCTATTGGCGGCTTGTCTTAGGGATAATTGTAAAATTTGTCTTTTTCCAATTATGAGAGGTGTTCTATAAATTCTTTGGGGTATATCTGTTTTGAGCAGAGTGCCCATAATTCTCATTAATGCTGCTCATTTGAATGTGATCTACTGCTTTCCCTTTGAAGTGACTCCAGCCTTTCCCTAATGCAGAGTCACCTGAAAAAAAGTTAAAAACTGAACTAAACCTAATTTACAAAGGACTTGCATAGAATACTCAATGGAATAACAACTTATATGTATTTCTGACACCATAGTTATATATGTCTTAGTCATTGTTCTATTGCTCTAAGTAGACACCATAATCAAGGTAACTTTTAAAGAGCAAAGTATAGTGCCCTGCCCTGTTGGAAGTCCAAGGCCCACCCCCATCCCTCCTGGCCTAGGAAGGAGTGCATTCAAAAAGACTCGGTTCTCAAAAAGTTAATACATGCAGAAGAGATAGGTCCTGGTGTCATTGTTTGTGGGTTCTCCATCTGCCAACTTTCGCCGCCACATTCAGAGAGTCTGGTTTGATCATATGCTCATTC
>PVIU01033601.1:0-12239 GCA_004026605.1 Ondatra zibethicus
AGACTAGATTCCCAAAAAGCTAATACATGCAGAAGAGATAGGTCCCAGTGCCATTATCATTGGCTTCTCAGTCAGCCCCCATTGACAGCCACATTCAGAGATTCCGGTTTGATCATATGCTCATTCAGTCCTGGTCCAGCTGGATTTGGTGAGCTCCCATTAGATCAGGCACACTGTCACGGTTGGTGGACCAGCCTCTTCCGGTCTCGATTTCCTTGCTCATCGTCTCCCACCTTCTGCTCTTCAACTGGACCTTGGGCGCTCAGTCCATTCACAGACAAGTTTTTTAGATAAGCACACTTTCTCTCATTTGGTATTCATGTTTTTATTGGCATGCATTTATTTCAGTTTTTGCATTGGGTTAAATTGTACCATTGCATGTTCTTACATCACTTCATACCATTCCTTTCTCTTTTTTTTATAGCTTGTCTTTAAAAAAAGAAATAAGAGGAGTGTTATTTTATAAAAGCATAATGAACTATTTTATTTTAAAAGTAAATTTGTTTTCAGCTAATATATTTGATCATATTTTTCCCCTCCCCTATTCCTTCTAGGTCTTTCTCACCTCCCTACCCACCCTACTACATGCTTTTTCTGTCTTTAAAATAATAATAATAATAAAAACCAAAACAGTACTCAAACTCAAAGCAGACATAAAACAAACAAAAAAAAGACTAAGACAAAACAACAGCAGCAATAAAAGCACACAAAAGCATGGACCCCTTTTGTGTGGACCAGCTACTGAGATAGGATCTGCCCTGGAGTGTGGTGGACATACCCAGTGCTATCAGTGGAGCAAACTGATCTTCCCTCTCCCAGCGGCTATCAATTGCAAATAGCTCCATGACTAGGAATGGGACTTTGTCCCCAGTTCCCCTTCTTGGTGCTGGGATTTGTCTGGCTTGAACTTGCACAGGTCTTATGCATGTTGTCATGGTGCCTGTGAGCTCATGTGTGATTCAGCACTGTGGAGGCTAAGATGCTGTCTCCTTGGAGTCATCCACAATCTTGGGCTCCTACAACTGTTTCAACTCCTCTTCCATAAAGATCCCTATGACTCAAGGGGGAGGAGTGTGACAAAAATCAGCACCTCTCACTCTGCATGCTGTCCAGTTGTGGGTCTCTATGTTAGTAACCATATACTGCAAGAAGCTTCTCTCATGAGAACTGAACAATATCCTGATACATGGGCACAGCAGTATCATCAGCAATTTTATTGTTGTTTTTATTTAGTATATTAGTAGTAAGTTTTCTTTTGAGGCTTATGACCTGTATTGTCTCATGCTCTTGGGCACTTTAGAAGTATCAGATATGGGTTCCATATATGGAGCAGGCTTTAAATTCAATCAAATACATTTGTTACTCCCATAAAATTTGTGCCATGATTGCACTGCCTTGCAGGTAGGCCACTATTGTAGGTCACAGGGGTTCATAGCTGGGTGACACTGATGCTTACTTTTCTCCTCTGGTAGCATGCACAGTGTCTTTTAGTATCTTGAATGCCAGTCAGTAGGGCTGAAGCTTGTAGTTGGGCATCAGCTTGATTTTTCTCCATGTTTGATGCCATAAGTATTGTAGTTTAGAAGTGGCAAGAATGAATCATGATATACAACAAACCCACATGTAAGTTTATTGATGGGGGTGAAAGAAGAGGTTGTGGGGTCGACTGGGAAAGGGAAGTGGTGAAGAGAGCGAGGAACGCTGGGGAGCTAGCTTTAAAAGGGGGCCTTTTGCACCTGTGTACAAAGCCTTACACAGCCACACAGCATATTTGTGTAAATTATGTAGTGACATACTGCCATAGGACTAAGTGTTTGCACATGAACAGACATAAGACCCTGGGGCTGGCTAGGAATTTGCCTGAGATCTGACAAGCACATCCTGCCAGGTGACAGGGGCACATCAGCAAAATGTCTGAATGCTGACAATAAGTAAAAGATGTCTTTAGAAACAGGGTTTAACTATAGTGGCAGCGAACAGCCAATGGCATTGGCAATAGTCTGTAGTATTTGGGGAGGGGTGTACCTATTCTTGGTGGGGGGCACTTACTTGGTAGCAAAAGATGCTCAGTTGGGGCATTATCTCCTCCATTGTATGGTAATGCTACTCAAATTCATATATGTAGATTTCTGCATGGCTTTTCAAAAAGCCTTTAGTATTAGTTGTCCCTCCTCCTGTTGTCTCCTTTACCCTGACCTCCCATTTCCATCCCCATTTCATGGTCCTTTCCTATTTTCCCCTTTATCTCATTATGTCTCACTGCTAACCTTTCAAATAATCAGGCTTCTCTTGCAACTATAAAGTCTGCTTTGGTCATATCACCAACATAGGCTTCATAGCCCTTTATAGAAATAGGAAAGGTTGGATTGGCTGCTTACATCCCCTTCAAATCTGTACCGTAAGAGGGGAACATCTATAAGACCTGTTTTTCTCAACAAAGGAAAGCATGACATTATGGGTGTATACAACTTTTTTTACAAATGTGAATAGAAGCTTTCAAAGAGATACAGAAACATGTTAATAGAGATAATTTAATACCAATTCATAAAACTCTTTTTTAAAAAAACTGTAATAGTTAGAAACACAAGTAGGATAAAGACTGTACCATGCCCTTGGACTCAAGTATGTGGTATAAACTTGCCCTCATTAAAATGTCCTTTGCCTCTAATATGTTAATCGTGTAGGAGGAGGAAGGCCTGAAGGGTGGCCCTGGTGGCTTGGAATCTGGAACTCTGCTGGTCTTCAGGAAAAGCACAGGTGAATGCTCGTGAATCTGTCAGGGGAGGGAAGTGTGATGGTTGCTGAAGCATGCTGTTTCCTTTGCTATTCAGCCTCATGAAGCTCTATGGATGTCTGTTCCTGCCTGCTTACTTTGGACAGATGGTTATCCGCCCATGGCAGAAACAGGATGGGGCTCAGAAACACAACCTTTGCAAAGGGACTGGGAAAATGCTTTTGCAAGAGAATGGGTTTCCTAAATCCTGAGTCTTGTTGCTCTACACTGAGATGGTGTTTTCACTCTAGGTGGAACACCTCTGTTTTGGTAAACTCTTTTAGTTTTGTCTTTGTTTTTGTAATTATGCGCTGAATGAGCATATTGATATGTGAAATTGTAAAAGATTTTGTGACTCTTATACTCCCTGTCTATTGGAAAACAGGGTGATCAGTCATTGTCTCCATGTAGAACAGAACTCCTGAGCCACTTGAGAAGCTGAGGTATGAGGATTTGCAAGTTTGAGTCCTGGGAACGGAATTTAAGGCTAGTCTAAGAAACTTAGTAAAACTATGTAACAAAAGTGAACATACACGAACACACAAACACCCTACATATAAATAACATAAATATACACACACATACCTCATACACAGACGCACCCCACATACACACATACCACATATACACACACACATACACACACATGCCACATATACATGCACCACATACACCTCTCACACACATACCACATACACACATATCACATTCACAGACATATACACCTCACACACCCCACGTATACATCCCTTATACACACATACCACCACATACATACACATACATACCACATACACATGGACCACACACACACACACACACCATATACACCACACATACAGCCATATCACATACACATATGCCACACATACACAAAGTGCACAGACACACACATTTATACACACTACACACATATACACACTACACACATATACACCACACATAGACACACACCACATACACATACACACACATGCACACACACACATCACACATACACCTCACCCCATGTACCACACACATACACCACACACACACACTTACACACACACCATACACATATACCACACATACCACACACATACACAGATACACACACAGACACATCATAACATACACATACACACACAAACACACACACATACACACACATGGCTGTAAATGGATGGTGTAGACAGTCCTTCTGTTTATGTGTTGCTTTCATTGGTTAATGAATAAAGAAACTGCCTTGGCCTTTTGGTAGGGCAGAATTTAGGTAGGCAGGGAAAACAGAACTGAATGCTGGGAGGAAGAAAGGAGAGTGAGAGAGATGTGCCATGGAGCCGCCAGAGTCAGACATGCAGAATCTTTCTCAGTAAGCCACTGCCACGTGGCAATATACAGATTAATAGAAATGGGTTAAATCAAGATGTGAGAGTTAGCCAATAAGAGGCTAGAGCAAATGGGCCAAGCAGTGATTTAATTAATACAATTTCTGTGTGGTTATTTCAAGGCTAAGCTAGCCAGGCAGCCGGGACGAACAAGCAGCCTCTCCCTACAACAAATAGAGACTGCGATTTTGTTTCCCAGCCACCCAGACCTGAATAATCACACAGAAACTACAATAATTACAACACCGTTTGGCCAATTACTTAGGCATATTCCTAGCTAGCTCTTACAGTTTAAATTAACCCATAATTCTTGTCTATGTTTAGCCACATGGCTTGGTACCTTTAATCAGTAAGGCATTCTCATCTTGCTTCCTCTGCATTTGAGTGGTGACTGTGTCTCTGCCTTTCTTCTTCCCAGAATTCTCCTAGTCTGGTTGCCCCATCTATACTTCCTGCCTGCCTATTGGCCACTCAGTGTTTTATTAAACCAATATGAGTGACAAATCTTTACAGTGTACACAGCATTCTTCCACAGCACATGACTGATCTTGTAACTGAGTAGTTGAGTGCTTACCCATCATCCACCACACCCTGGTACAGCAAAAAGTGAATCGCTTCATGAAAAAAACTTCAGACCAGTTTTTCTCAGCAATTTCTTCTGCCATCAAACCCAGAAGGAAGTGGCAAATTTTTAACAATGATAATGACTTAAAAGTACTGTGTACTCAGGCAAAAAAGTAGGGTAGGGTGGCAGAGGGAAGGTATGCCAGTGAGGAAAATTAGGGATCCTATCTATTGTGAAATCTCAAACTTGCCTCCCATTTCTATATAATAGCATGGCCTTGTCTTGGCCTTTGAATTTTTGCATGCCTCAGTTTATTAATTTATAAAATGAGAATAAAATGAGTACCAACTCAATAACTTTTTAAATTAGAGTTGAGTTAACACCTATGTATTTTTTTAAAGTGCCTAATAGTTAAGAGCTCAGACTCAATTCTAGTTCCCAGCACCCATATCAAGTGGCTGTAACTCCAGCTCCAGGAAGTCTGGTGCCCTCTTCTGGTCTCTGTAAGCAACTTCCCTCACACATGTACATACCCATATACATAGACACATATAAAATAAAAGACTTTTAGAAGTGCTTATTATACATTGAGCACTATGCAAGTGTAAGCTAGTGTTAGTAATAAAATGAGGTATTTAAAATGACAAGTAGGATTATTTTTTAAATTATTATATTAATTTATTGTTTATTTTGTATGTGGAGGCACCCTGTGTGCCATTGTGCATGCATGGAGGCCAGAGGACAATTTTTTCCCCATATTCTTTTATTTTTTTCCATTCAAAAAAAGAATTTACATTTCCTCCCCTTCTCCCAGTCCGCTCCTGCTCCCTCCCCCTCCTGCTGCTTCCTTAAAAGAGGGCATGGTGCCCAGCCCTGTGGGAAGTCCAAGGCCCTCCCCCCTCTATCCCGTCCTAGGAAGGTGTGCATCCAAATCGACTAGGTTCCCAAAAAGATAATACATGAAGAGGAGATAGGTCTTAGTGTCATTGTTGATGGCTTCTCATTCTGCCCTCATTGGCAGCCACAATTTGTAGAAGTTAGTTTTTTTTCTTTCACCATGTGAGTTCCAAGGATCAAACTTGGGTAGCCATAGTTGGTGGCAAACTCCTTTACTCCCATGCTATTTCACCAGCCCAAGGAGGAGGGTTTTGATCATGATTATTGTTTTTGGTAGGTACAACGGCTTTCAAAAATATAAACAATAAGACAGATAGAGCGAGATAAGGGCTGAGCATCAAAGAATAGCTGAGGCTTTGGGGAGCAGGCTTGTTTCTAAATCGAGCTCATGCTACTCCCAGAGGGCTGGGTGACAAACATTCCAGAACATATTTAGATAGATTTGGCCAGAAGGGTGGCCAGAGGGCAGTTTTGGTGTTGGGGGGAGGGGGTGTGATTATGGTGTGGAAGAAACAGCACACTAAATTGCTCACTGCTAGGCAATCAATGTTTTGAAAAAGTAAGTTTTCTGTAAGAAAGAGACTATATACTTGGGTGACTTCCACACCTCTCCAACTCTCACCAGATCGTGCTGCACATTGTTTCTGCTCTCACAAGAATCTGCTGGATGTCTAAGGAAAGAAGCTTGTCAAATGGGGTTAGATGCTGTAGAGAGGGTTGTCTCATGCACTGGCATGAACGTTCCCCTAGGTGACCCTTGACATCCACCAACTCTCAGAGTACATGATTTCATGCACAAATAACTCCCACGAAAACATCTGGATGTGTGAATAAGTACCATTTTGTGATACCCAAATTGTTACTTGCTCTGGTCATATTAGCAATACTGCTCAATCTTTTTGTAAGTTAAACCTAGTAATAGTAGCTTTTTCAGGATCACAGTGAATCTATAGGCTCTGATGTTTTGCAGTGCTGTGTTTTGCTCTTTATTTACTTTCCAAATTCTTGGGCTCAAGGTTCGGAGAACACTGCCGATGAGAGAGTGAAAAGACCACGTGAGCCAGGACATGGGAAAGAATGCTGCAACATGGTGCATTTTGAACATGACAGAGCTGCTGCACCCATGAGCTCTCTGCAGCTGTGCTTGCCTGCATAAGACCTGCATGAGATCATGCCAGTCAATCTTCTGGCTTGGAAGAGAAGGGCTTAACATGCTGTAGCCCTCACTGAGGAATCATAGGCAGTTGTTGTCTACTGAGAAAGGAAGAGTTAATTTTCCTCAGGAGAATGATCACTGGTCAGTTGACCATGCCCCATTGGACAGTTCCACACCAAGATTCATTCAGGCAGTAATAATTGGACCTAGTGAGTTATAAAACAGCAAAAAGGAAGATATGAAGTTGGAAGGAGAATGTGGTGGAGGGCATCTAGGAGAAGGTAGGGAAAGTGAATGTTGAATATGATCAAAATATATTATATATGTATGAAATTCTCAGAAAATAATGCAATTAAATCATTAAAATACTTCTAATAAAAATCCTTTAGGAAGTAAACTGGGTATTTTCTAGTGTTGTGGATTCATTCAAAGAATTTTAGTTCTAGAACGTGGCTCCTTCTTCAGCACCATGTCTGTCTGCACGCTTCAGTGCTCCCCAACCCGATAATAATGGATTACACCTCTGAACGGTAAGCCACCCAATTAAATGTCTTCCTTTATATAGAGTTGCTGTGGTTATGGTGTCTCTTTGCATCAATAAAACTCTGATTAAGACAGTGGGTGACAGCATTTTACCTTAACCCTGGCAACCTGCGTTTGCTCCCGGAACCTACATGGTGAAAGGAGAGAAGAAACTCACTGGAGATTTTATTAAATAAATGTATCTGTATATATACAATGCTTTTCATGTAAGAGGAATTTAACAATTGTTAAATGAATGAATATTCCAAAGGTTCTGTGTTCAGTCCTGGGTCTAGGCAGTCTGTCTTGCTTAAGAGTTCATCATGCTGTAAGCTTGTACTGAAATCTACAAATGCACTATCCCATATACTTGCATAGTGTAGTGATAAATAACTGTATGATCAAAATTTTTAGGTCTATAATGAAGAGGGACAGGGACAAGGCATAAGGCACTGTTTTAAGCATTTTTGCATATTTATTCATTTTTATTAGTTCATTGTTTCTAACACTGAACAATATGAAATGAGCATTATCGTCCACATTTTATAGCTGATAAAAGTAAGCATGGCAGTCTACATGACCACCTAAAGTTAAAGGTATAGATAAGGGATGTGGAATGAAAGCCAGCCCTTGCTGTGGGGCTCCAAGGTTCTTCTCTTACTCCTCCACTAGTAGCTGCTCCTCTGTGATGTTATTTCCTGTATTTGCCACAGCTTCCCGTTGGGATATGACGTAGTCACCATCCCATTGCTGTGGTGAAGCACCATGAGCAAGGCAACTCATAAAATAAAGAATTCAATAAAGTAGAGCTCGCTTATAATTTCAGAGGGTTAGTCAGTTAGCATGCCCAGGAGCGTGGTGCTGGAGAAATAGCTGAGAGCCTACATCCATCTCATTCTCAAGTTGGAGGCAGAGAAAGAGAGAGAGAGAGAGAGAAAGAGAGAGAGAGAGAGAGAGAGAGAGAGAGAGAGAGAGAGGAGTGAGGGAGGGACGGAGGGAGGGAGGGAGGGACGGAAGGAGAGAGGGATGGAGGGAGGGAGGGATGGTGGGTGTGAGTTTCTGAAACCTCAAAGCCCACTCTCAGTGATATACCTCTTCCAACAAGACCACATCTCCTAATTTTGCCAAAAGAGATTCGCTAACTGGGGAGCAAGCATTCAAGCATATGAACTTATAGGGGCCATTCTCAGGGAAACCACCATAGGATGATTTCAGCTATAAGTCCCAGAAAGCCAATTTCAAACCAGCTAAAGCTGAGCAGACAGCTGTGTGTGTAGGTGTAGCTTGGTCTGAGCCCTGGTGAGAGTGGCAACTTCACATTTGTCAATATGTCTCAGCCTCTAGGTGACACAGAACCTTCAGGAAGTTGGTTGTGGCTGTTCTAGGTACCACCCAATGGAAAGATAAAGTCTGCTTTTGAAGAGAAAACACCTTTCACAGATACATTTTCTTTTTCTTTTTTTGATTTTTATTTCGCTCTACATTTTTCTCTGCTCCCCTCCCTTCCTCTCCCCTACCCCCTTCAGCCCTCCCCCAAGGTCCCCATGCTCCCAGTTTACTCAGGAGATCACAGATACATTTTCAAATAGCTGCCCCAGATTCATAGCCTGAATCTATATATTATACCTAGTAGTAGTCACAGCCAGTGGATGGATTTCAACAGGTGGCTTTAGGCCTGAGCTGCCTGTATGGCATAGTGAGGGAGGCAACTTTAGGTTCCTTGTAGGATCTGAGACAAGCATGGCTATTGGTTCCTTTCATCTTTGGTCTGCAGGCTCTCCGAGACAAGGCAATGTTAAAAGTCCACTTAATTTTGAGCTATAATCTTATGTATGAGATTCTAAAGAACCTTTGAAAACCTGTCTTGTTGGAATCCTAATAGGAAAATAATATTTGCTCTTAAAGAATTTTAAAATGAAATGTAAAATAAGGCTATTAAGAAATTGGGGCTGAACACTGGGCATCATGCACACACTCAGAAAGATGGGGCGAGCAGACTTCTGTTACTTACAGACCAGCCAGAGAGCAACATAGTGATAGCTGTCTCAAAAAAAGGAGGAAAAAAATGAGATGCACAGTGGCTTGTAAAAGAGAAAACGGTTGTAAGAGCAAAATTATTTAGCATTTCTCTATTTTATCATTGCTTACCCTTACAAAGACATTACAATACCCTATTCTACTAAGTGACACAGCATGCCTTCCTACTTTAGATCCAATGTTTGATTTCACTTGTGCCTATGTGCAGCCATGTTTCTCTGAACTCTGGTTTGCCATGTCAGAAAATGTTTCCTGGTGCTCAATGTGCTGTCAATCCTGTTTGGTCAACATGGCCTGTGCCATGTTAATCATTGATCTCAGAGCTGATTCCAATGTATGGATCCATCTCCCCACTCATATAACAAGTTGGGTGTTACTGACAACCAAGTCCCGGGGGATACCTACAATTCTTTTGGGAACTGAATTCTCCCTGAATGCTTAAACTTTTCTTACCTGAGTTTTTCTGTTCTTCCTGCCCTGGCTGAGTCTTCTTACTTCCTCATCAGTGAAAGAAACTTTTATAAGCCTTCTATATTATACAGTAATAGACATTTCCAGAGACTTATTGAAAATATCCAGAATCCTTTAAATGGATTAAAAATACTTCTGTAAGATGATTTTATGATCACACGAAAGCCCCTCATTTCGCACGTCTGCCCTTCAGCCTGCTGTCCTGAGCATTTTGTTGGTCTTAGAAGGAAGGCGGCTCCCACGTCTTTCCTTGTCTATGCTAACTCTTCTTTCTGATGGGTCCTGCCCCTGATTCTGCATCTTCCTAAATCCTGCTCATGCTTCCAAAATGAGCTCCAATGCTGCCCATCCCACAGTTACTGATGCAAGTCTTTTGGAAAGAACTTCTAAATCTTGATTGTTATTTTTACCACACTTGATAGAACTCTAATACTCCACATAGGACCTCCTCTTGAAATGATTTGCAGGCCTCTCTCATTATAAAAGAGATGACAGTCACCATAATAAACCTAGACTTTGCTATCTAATAGCTAAGAATCCTTTTATGAGTTACCATCTGACTAGCACAAATGAATATTTTCTTTCATTGTTTCAAAAAAAAATAAGTGAATATTTTCTCTGAGCCAGCCCCAGAATGTGACAGAAGTGGCTTCACTTTCTTTGTAGTAGCTGAGGTGCTTTGGGGACAGTCTGGTGTTTATTTTGGCTCTGTGGACCTTCTAGGTATATCAAAGCAAGAACTGCTATTGCCAGAAGTTGTTGCTGTGTGTTATTAATTTTTCCTGTTTATAGAAATTTCTTGATAGGGCAGGTATGATTTGATCTACTTCCAATATTGCTATTTAAGATTGCAGCAAAACAGTACTAAAATATTTGACATTTCCTTCTTTTCCTCTGAGATAACACTTATGCCTTTCATGTAGTTGCGTATGACAAATTTCCAATTCTTTCCTATTTTCCTATTTTCTGTTAACTGAAGAGGTTTCAGGCTTTTAAAAATAGAAATAGTCTTCATTTGAATTATAGTTCATACTTGGCCTTTAGATTAGACATTTTTATTAAAAACTCAGTGAATTATTCCAAAACTTGCTAATTGACACACGGATCTGAAAAATTTATTTCATGAAAGAAAAGTTGTGGTACACTCAAGTGGATTTTTACAAGTTTCATCGAAGAATGAGCCATGGGATCATAAGTCCTAATTCTGAACCCATCACAGCATGACAGAATTGTCATGAATATTCTTATTCTAAGTACACACCAGAGATAAAAAGTTTGTATCATTTTCCCATCATAATAATAATTCATTACGAGCAGCACAGTGAAAGCTCACCAGGTGTGGCTTCTGATAGACTTAATCGTTTCCTAGCTATGGGATCTGCTCTTCTTCCTGAATGATCATTTCAGAAGCAGAATTGGACAGTTTTTCTTTTCAAATTTCCAAGATGTACTTTGCTGCATGAGTTTTCTAGTCAAGAGGCTTGGAGCTCTTCCACTAATAGCCGCAAATCCATGGCTGCAAGGGTGAATGCACTTCACAGATGAGTAAAGAAATGCCTTTCTCACCAAAGCGTCATTGCAGGACAACACACATCATATTTCTGAAGGAACTGAGTCATCTAACAGCCTAAAACTGGCTGATGTTTAACTGTCACCTCATAAAAAATTATCTCTAATCATCAACAAGTGGTCTAAATGAGATGGTAAGAAATCTAATGCCTAGGAGAGAAATTATCTTCCCTAAACCTGGAGTCACATGTTTGTTAGTTCCAAGAATTATACATCTAAGGTGTGGCCCTTTGAGCGTCTCTCTGCTAAGCCTAAGTAAGGAATGCAGTTTTGCAGTATGAAGTGGAGAAGGCAATGCAAAGCATAATTGCCCTTTGTTGTCACTGGTCTCAGAGACAGGGCTTACATTGTACCTGTGTCGCTAAGAGCTAGACCAAGGATGACAATATTTCTTCCATTAATTTTCCCACAGATCATCTCAACTTTTATGAATCTTCCAGCCAGCCTCGGCAAAGGACCGTCTCATCTCTGCTGATGCATAGCAAGCTACAACTCAGCATGTACCACCAAGTTCATGATCCTAGTTGCTTCAGACCCAGAGTAAAGCCATGTGCTTACTTACTCTCACTACAGAGACAAGAAACATTTGGAAAGATGGCCTATGGAGCATTTGGTGGGGCAATGGTTCCAAACACAAATTTATGTGACCTTTTTGTTGTCCTTACTGAACTTCCCTCCACTTCATTGGGAGACGATAGGGAAGAGAGTGCCCGCTGTCAAGGGAAAAGTCCACAGCTGAGAATGAAGAGCTATGTCCTCTACTTACACAGTCAAGAGACACTTTGAATAAACCAGAAAGATCTGATGGGGTCACTTCTCTGGGGACAGGTGATTCTTTCTGAGCTTTAGACATGGGGAGTCATAGAAAGTGGAGGGCTT
>PVIU01033602.1:0-12224 GCA_004026605.1 Ondatra zibethicus
TCTATTAAATCCATTTGATTCATTACATCTGTTAGATCTCGTATTTCTTTGTTAAGTTTCTGTCTGGTTGACCTGTCCATTGGTGAGAGAGGAGTGTTGAAATCTCCTACTATTAGTGTGTGGGGTTTGATGTGAGCTTTGAGTTCTAGTAATGTTTTTCTTACATATGTGGGTGCTTTTATATTAGGGGCATAGATATGTTGAAGTGGCCATGGTCACTGACTAAAACTTAAGTACACACACAAGGAAGTGCACACAGTTTTGAGTAACATCAATGGGTTTTTGTCAATGGTGGTTTCCTGGTTGTAGTTTTGAACTGAAGCTATTAAAAAAAATTGTCTCCAGAGGAAAGTAGGTACAGGATATATGTGTATACTATTTTTCAGTTTGGGATTATATATTATATGCTTTCCCAAGATCAGTGAAACTGATTGATTGGATGGGAATGGAACAGAGATAAAAACTCAAGCATGAAGAATGGAGAAAACTTTAATGTCATAATTGATGAGTCTTGTGAGGATTAATTATCTAAAATGTCTATATAACACTCCTGACTTTCCTTCCCTCATTTGCACTCTTTATATTCCTAAAGACACAGACTGCCAGGCTCAGCATGTATTTCTGCAATGTAGAACCAAATTGTTAGAATATGAGTTTATGATGCACTGTTTCGTTATGCAACAAAATGCTCGTGCACAGAAAATCATTAAAATTAATTGCTAATAAATGCTACATGCGTATTTCAGGCTGTCAATATAGTTGGGGTTGGAATGTTTGGAGGAACCGGAAAAGTAACTACACCAGGAACTGTACCCGCCATCGTTCCAATGTTACAAGAAGCTGAAGACAAAGTACCTGCCAAACTGTCCTCATCTTGCATAGCTATCCAATGGCAGGAGCCAGACTGCCATGGCTCTCCCATCACTGGATATAACATCGAGTATGGAGATAAAAAAATCTTGACTGTTGATAGAGTAACAGAGTATGTTCTAAAAAATCTACAGCCTAATACTACATACAGGTAAGTCACTCTTATACTATTTTGGGTACATGGAAAGAATGTTGAGAATTATGAGCAGACATGCATTTGTGTATCTAATACACTTCAGATCTCTTTTGAAACGAGTTCTGCTTCATTGGTGAAATTTCATGTTAGTAAGAAGCATTTCTGCTTCTCATCAATAGTTTCCAATAGTTCTATCTTGGAAACCTGTCTTGTAATCAGTATAATTGTCATTCTATATAGAAATAGAGTGGGTTGGCTTATATGAAGAAAAGTATTTCCTCTACTAAATATAAATTCATACATTTTTATTTATTTTTACCACTAGAATCAGAATTCAAGCTATTAATCATTACGGGCTAAGTCCTTTTAGCCCATCACTAAGAAGCAAAACTAAACCAATACTACCCAAGCCTCCACAGCTTGATTGTGTGGTCCATGGACACCAGAGTCTCGGACTCAAATGGGGCAATGCATCAAGGAAAAAATCACATGCTAACATTATAAGCTACAACTTATTAATGGAGGATCAATCTGGCAGGTAAACACTTTTACCATTTAATGTCTATTGTAATTAGAACACTTTGAACTGGTATATCTTGCCAGGCATTCTCTCTTTCTCTCTCTCTCTCTCTCTCTCTCTCTCTCTCTCTCTGTCTCTCTCTCTCTCTGTTCTGTCTCTCTGTCTCCGTCTCTCTCTCTCACATACACACACATCTTTTTTTCATCTTTTTTTTATTAGTTAAAAAAATACCAATCCAAATTCCCACTCCCTCCCCTCCTCCCAGTCCCTTCCTCTCCCTCCACAGATCCTCCCCCCCACCCCTCCAAACCTAGGGGAGTGCCATGCACCCCGCCCTGTGGAAAGTATAAGACCCTCCCTACTACATCTAAGTTGAGCAAGGTTTACATCCAAAGAGACTAGGATCCCATGAAGCCAGTATATGCAGTAGAGACACATCACAGTGTCACTATCAGTGACCCCTCAGTCTGCCCCAGCTGTCAACCCCCTTCAGAGGGGCTTGGTTGTTCACATATTCGTTCACTCCCAGTCCAGTTGGAGTTGGCGAGTTCCCATTAGTTCAAGCAAACTGTCTCAGTGGATGACCCCCTTCATGGTCTTGAATTCCTTGCTCATACTCTCACTCCTTCCACTCTTCAACTGGATCTTGGGAGCTCAGTCCAGTGCTCTGATGTGGGTCATTGCCTCTGTTCCCATCTGTTGTTGGATGAAGGTTCTATGGTGATATTTAAGATAATCATCAGTCTGACTACAGGGCAAAGCCAATTCATACACCCTCTCCTCTATTGCTTAGGGTCTCAGCTGGGGTCATCTCACACACAAAAGTCTTAATCTGTCGTGTCAGTGAACGAAGTAGACATGAAAACAACAACAACACTAATACTTTCAGTTCTTGCCCATGGTTAAGCTGTGTTTTCCCTTCTTCCTAACCACTTTTCCTTTACTTAGTGCAATGTAAGTACCAGAGAACAGAAGTTATGGAAGAAAGAGAAAAAGCCTGCTGCCTTGACAGTATTGATCTCATGACTTGATTTCTTTTTGCCTTTTACTTTGTTTTCCCTTTCTGGCTTATTTTGACGTTCTTGGATTCAACTGTTGATTATAACATTGCTTCCTTAATCTTTATCTTTTTCCTCTCAGATTTTCTGTCATTTACCATGGGCCTGATCTGACTCACAAAGTGCAAAAATTGAGTGAATATACACAATACAAGTTTAAAATCCAAGCATGTGATGAAGCTGGTGAGGGACCACAGTCTGATGTCTACACTTTCACTACAACAAAAACCCCACCTGGTGCTCTTAAAGGTAAGGGATGCGGGCAGACGCTGAACATTTTCTTAGAGCTTCCTCAGCACACATATATAATCAGTAATTAGAAAATACTAAGTTAAGAGAGGCAGCAAGGCTCAGAAGGACAAATGCCACATGTCCTCTCTCATGGAAATTCTGACTTCTAAATTTTATATAAATGTATTAGTCAGTATGGGTAGAGGTGAGGAAAGTAGAAATCATAAGGCTGGGGGAAACTCTAAGGAAAGGGATAGAAAGGGCATAACACACAGATGACATTAAAGTAGAAGGGGATTCTTGAGGTTGAGGAGTACAAGTAGTAAGACAGAGCAGGGAACTGAGATGCACAGCCGATGGGGAACCTAAACAAACTGAAAATGTATGAAAATGCCATAAGAAAGTCTCTTACTTGCTTTGCTGATTTAAAAATTAAATTAAGTGCTAAGGTAGATGGCTTAGAGGTTAAGAGCCCTGGCTCCACTTGCTGAACACCTGAGTTCAGTTCCCAGCACCCACATGGCAGCTCTCAACTGTCTATAACTACATTTCAGGGGATCTGGCTCCCTTGTATGGTAATACCTGGAGGCAAAACATGAATGCACATAAAATAATAATGAATAAATTATTAAAAAACAGTGGGGCAGTGGTCATTCATGCCTTTAATACCAGCATTCAGCGGGACAGAAGCAGGCGGATCACTGTGAGTGTGAGGCCAATCTGGAAAACAGAGCAGGTTCCAGGACAGGCTCAAAAGCTAGAGAAAACCGATCTCAAAAAACAGAAAAAAATTTTAAATATAAAATTAAATTAAATGTTGGGGCTAGAGAGATGGCTCAGTCGTTAGGAGCACTGGATTCTCTTCCAGAGAACCCGGGATCAATTCCCAGTGCCTACATGGTATCTCACAACCATCTCTAGCTACAGTTCCAGGGGATCTAGTGCCCACTTCTGTCCTCCACAGACACCAGGCACACACAGTGCAGACATACATATATGCAGGCAAAACATCCACACACATAAAATAGATGAATAATTTAAAATGTAAATTAAATCTTAAAATTAGCAGCAGTAATTTTTAAAATTCACTAATAAAATATCAGAAAAGTAGTGCTTAATTGTGTACTTAAGGAGCAATGAAAATATTTATCAAAACTTCAAGCCTGATGGTGGGGGCACACACCTTTAATCCCAGCACTTGGGAGGTAGAGGCATGCGGGTCTTTGTGTTCAAGGCCAGCCTGGTCAAAGAGTGAGTTCCAAGACAGCCAAGACTGTTGCACAGAGAAGCTCTGTCTCAAAAAAGAATTAAAAAGAATTAATAAAACTCCAGCCATCAATATTTTTTCAAATATCTTAGAGATCATCTAATTCAAGCATTGTAAGTTTTAAGAGTAAGACATGGAGCTGAAAAGAGGCCTCAAAAGTTAAGAGCACTGGTTGCTCTTCTATAGGACCCAAGTTATGTTCCCAGCACCCACTTTGTGCTTTACGACCAAGCATAAATCCAGTTCCAGAAAATCCAGTTCCCTCTTAGACCTCTGTGAGCACCAAGCACACACACTGGTACCCATGCCAATACACAGGCAAAACACAAGCTCCTGGTTTCCAAAACGGTGTGCTGCCCACATTGTCATATCAGTTCATTGCTACACATTTTATTTTCTTAAATGGTTGGTTATAAAAAGTATTCAGGCCCAAAACTACACTAGGTGTTTGGGATCTTACTGGAGCACTGAGCCTTTCTTAAGGTGGGCTTTTAAGCACAAAAACCATGTACAGGGTTGACATACTTCAGTTAACAAGAGCAGTTAGCCAGAAGTAGAACTATAGAAGCCAAAAAAACAAAGTTAGGAGATTTAGAGACTTTCCCAGAACTATGAACTTTTAAGTCAGTTGTCCTGAGGTCTGGGGCTTGTTACAATCAGAAGTTAAGTGCTATGTAACAATTAACCATGAGTCCAAGTTGTCAGGTGCCAGAACCTCGGGTTTGAGGATTATTTTTCCCTCTCCCAGTTGTGATGTTTGGTTGAGTCAATCTTTCTACAAGAATTCAATCACTATTAATTTTTATTTATTTTATGTGAATTGGTGTCTTGCTTGCATGTATGCCTGTGTGAGGGTGTCAGATTTCTGTAGCTGGAATAACAGATAGATAGTGAGCTGCCATGTAGGTGCTGGGAATGGAACCTTGGTCCTTTGGAAGAGCAGCCCATGCTCTTAATTGTTGAGCCATCTCCCTAGCCCCCAAGTTCAATCACTAATATGAAATCATTCTTCTCCAGTGGAATGCTAACTGTAACACATTAAAATTAAATTAATTCTGCTTAGATGAAATAATGCTTTCTTCTTCTTCTGACTAATGTCCCTAAATGTTTAAGCCTCATTTTCATAAAATGTAGAGACTAACAATGTGAAATGAAGAGTGTGCTCCTTCAGACCTCACAAGTTGCTGAATCCCTAAAATAGAATTACTTGCCCTTATGAAAATGTTTCTAAATGTAAAACATACCATGAAAACACAATGCAGATTATTATAGATGAAAAAAACAAAATTTAAATTTATAAAAATATGAATAGAAAATACAATCATGCATTGTTAATTGATAACTTCATCAAGGTTTTGCTACAATAATGATGCCTGATGTATAACAAAAGTAATATCAAAATAAGTATTGTTCTGTTGCATGTGGTAATGAACACCTTTAATGCCAGCACAAGGCTAGTCTGATCTTCATAGCAAGTTCCAGGCCAGCCACAGCTACTTAGGGAAAGCATCTCTCAAAATACATAAATATCTTTTTAAGTATGGTTACATATTTCTCATATTAGGTCTACATGTGCTTGTAACAACTGTGTGGTTTCAGTCATTTTGATGTATTCACCATCATTTAGAAAAAAATAGAAATTTCTAAAATGTAATTTTCCTTTTCCAGCCCCTAAATTATATCCACAGGAAGGTAACAGTTGTGAGATCAAATGGGATCCCTTGGAGCCAATTAAAGGTGATCTCATTGTTTACTCTCTTCAAGTCTTCACTGGAAAGAAAGCTGAACAGGTATATTCTTTCACATTTCGTCTCTAATATTCTGCCAGGTACAATAGCACCTGACTGTAGCCTCAGCACTTGATGGGTAAACGCAGGAGGATGAAGGTACTCTTTGGTTACATAGCAAGTCTGAGGGAATCCTGGGCTCTATGAGGTCTTGTATTCTTGAAAAAAAGTATGCTGAGGGATAGGCACACATCTTTAATCCCAGCACTTGGGAGGCAGAGACAGGCAGATCTCTGAGTTCTAGTTCAGCTTGGTCTACAGATTGCGTTCCAGGACAACAAGGGCTACACAGAGAAACTCTATCGTGAAAAAATACTGTAGTTCTATGTAAGCCGAGGTTAGAGCTTTTGGAGGGTAGTATGTTACTTTCAAAGGGATTTAAAGTAACTAAATCTTATACCAAAGTTTCATCTCGTCTGTTCATGATCTAGCTTATTCATTTAATTAGCTCATCACCATTGAATTATTTAGTATTTCTTGATTCCACTGACCATAATCCATGATTCAAGTCCATATATGACATAATTAAATATCAACAGTTGTAGAGTTTTCTTATGTTTTATTGAACATAATTATCTAATAAATACTGAATACCCCCAAAACATTAGAAACACTGAGTAAAATTTTACATTTGTTGTGAATATGTTAGTAAAACTAAAGAATTTTTGTTTTCCTTGTTGTAAGAAAAAAACTATACAGTATACTTTAAATTGGAAACAAACTGCAATTTTCATTTGATTCCTTTTCCTTTAGATTTACAAAGGACCAAATACTACCTTTTCCTTTTCCAACTATCTTGCAAATTCAAAATATCGCTTCAAGGTCTGTGCCGGACGCCAATATGAAAATTCTGATGGCATGCAAGAGCTCTGGGGGCCATATAGTTCCAGCTCACTTTTATCAACTTATAAGCATCCGTCTGGGTGTCGCAAAGGCAGTGGAGGGAAAAGAAGAAGCAAGCACAATAACAAAGATGAAAAGTACAAGATAGAAATGAGTGATGGTACCTTTGCTCTACCCCTTCTGACTGGATTTGTACTTATTGCCATTTTGTGTGCTGCTGCAATTCAGTACTTCCTGATGAATTAGTCTATTCTTTTAGAAATTAGGAAAGCACACTACATCAAATTTAGAAAAACTTAGATACATCTTCACTCATACTTAAAAATAAAGCTTATTGATAGAAATTGGTAACAGATTAAAAAAAAAAACCCTGCTCACTATTTAAGAAATTTTAATGTGGCAGTAGAAGAAAATTTTTAGGAAAATGGATGTACCTTGAATTCCATCATTTTGTCAAAAAAATTTACATTGTTGTGCAAAACTACAAACTTTTGTTAAACTATTTCCTGCCTTAAATTTTCAAGCCAATCTTTTCCAAAAATTTTGAGACTATGAGGTAACAGCAGTGTTCTGGAATTTCATTTGGAAGAAAATACTAAAATCACTTCTACTTGTCCAGTTAAATATCCATAACCAGAAATAAAAAATACCTAACAAACTTTGTGCTATCATTTGTTCAAAA
Source organism: Ondatra zibethicus (assembly GCA_004026605.1). NCBI lineage: Eukaryota > Metazoa > Chordata > Mammalia > Rodentia > Cricetidae > Ondatra > Ondatra zibethicus. The sequence goes on from PVIU01033602.1 coordinate 7,395, forward strand.
AAATGTATTCAGCAATTGGTTTCTACCCTGATAAATACTTTGAGTACTTGCTGGAGTTCTCTAAAGAACAGAACTGACGGAGTGAATACATGTACTAAAGGAGGATGCATTAGACTGCCTGACAGTCCAGACTGCCTCTGAATAGTCCACCAATGGCTGTCTCACGACAGAAAGGCCAAGAATCACTAGTTGTTTCACTCACAAGGCTGGATGTCTTTGCAGTCCCAGTCTGGTGCTGGAGCCCAGAGGATTCCTGGAGAGCTGCTGGTTTTCAGACTACATTAGATCCTGAAGAAGTTAGATTTAATACCAGCCATAGCAACAGGATAGAAGAACTTGCCAGGGAGAGTGGGGGAAAGCAGGCAAAAAGCAATGCTTCCTTCTTTTGTGTCCTTTGATATGGCTTACCACCAGAAGGTGTGGCCCTGATTTTTGGTGGGTCTTTCTGCTTCAAATAATCTAATTAAGAAAATCCCTCACAGGAGTGCCCAGGGGTGTGTATTTAGTTGAGTCTTCATGTAGTCATGTTGACAACCAAGATTAGCCATCATGCTTTGATAGTGGGGAAGTAGTACTTTATAGCTCTTTGCTGTAACAGGAAATTAGGGGAAATGGAAATGCTGGGGAGAACTATTCTATACCACTGTAAGCTCCTTGAAATGCTCCCCACTCATTGGTATTGTCAAGCATTATATACATACACAATTATCTATATGCACGTGTACACAGCATATTATAACACTGTATACATACACAATCATCTATATGCACATGTACACAGCATATTATAACACTGTATACATATACAATCGTTTATATGCACATTTGCACAGCATATTATAACACTGTATATATACACAATCATCTATATGCACCTGTACACAGCAAACCATAGTTGTTTTCTCTCACAACAGATGGAGTCACATCCATTTCTAGTTACACATGAAGCATGTCACCTCAGTTCCCACAGTTCATGCTCTGGGAGTTTTTCTCAAAATCTACCAAGAAACTTACTATGTTCATGGTCTCAGTTAAGGTTTCTATAGCTGTAAAGAGACACCATAACCACAGCAACTCTTATAAATATTTAGTTGTGGTGGTGGCTTAGAAGAAGCTGAGAGTCAATGCATCTTGATCCAAAGGCAACTGGAAGTGAACCGAGACTGGGAGTGACTAAAGCATATATGAGATTGCAAAGCCCAGCTTCACGGTGACACACTTCCTCCAACAAGGCCACACCTACTCCAACAAGGCCACACGTCCTAATAGAGCCACGCACTTTGAGGGACATTTGCTTTTAAGCCACCACATGCACTGAAAATGTTTAAATTCTATCTCATATTTCAGTGGGTTTTAAAACAATACTTAAATTCATTATGAAGATACCCACCACAGACAATTTTGTCATATTCTATGACATATCCTTTTACTGGGCACTGATAAGAGATATAAATGATAATATAACATTTCCAGTACATTTTGATAGACATTGGCTCTGTCTTCCTTCTCTATATGCACTGTGACTGCTTTCATGTAACAGGTAACATTTTCTTTCCACTAAACAAATAACTGTTGGTCGATAAGACAACTACAGAAAACCAACTTCTACATGCATTGTATTTGATTTCCCTAATCCTTGTAATAGATTAGACATTGGAGAAGAAAAAATTATTAAACAGTATTTCAGTACTGTCCATAGTAAATGCCCATTGATTAAGAAATTGTTGCTGATAATAGGTACATCATTGAACATTACTCAGCCATAAAGAAACATAAACCTGCCATTTGTAGCAAAACTGTCAAAGCAGAAGGACAGTCTGTTAACTGAACTAAGCCAGACACAGGAAGAGAAATATGTTGCTCTTATTCAGAAACCGGAAGAAATCAGATTGTAGAGCACTGGGGATTAGGAAGAAGAGAAGAAGGAAGGATAGAGGTTGGTTAAGGGGTACTGGAAGGCAGACAGAAGTAATGGTTCGTAATGATCCACAGCATAGTGAACTGAACAATAGAATGTTATGAAGGAGAGGCACAAAGGCTGAAAGTATAAAAAAGTCAGGTCAATAATAAGGTTCAAAACATAAGTGTCTTACAGATAATTACATAGGTTTATCAGTGCATGCTGCATATATGTGTTAAAATATCACACTGTGCCTCAATATATGCATATAATTATTATTATATATACATACATATAATTATTAAGTGTTAATAAAGTGAATTAGCAATTGAAAATATTCCAATGAAGCAGTGAGATGCATTACAAGGAAATGTATTAAAGGGTTGTCAGAAAGATGGCAACTGAATGAGATGGTCCCGTGATCATCTCCTCTGCAGACACCAATTTAAACAGCGATCCATGAACCTATCTGGATGCACAGGCTCCCAGGAGGTCAGGGAAAGTCACAATGTTGCTGGTCCATAAAAGAAACAGTGAAGGAAGCAGAAAGGAAAGAGTTGCCTGTGGTGCCCCTTCCTCTCCTCCATGGACTTCAGCTGAAGACACCTCCCACGTGAGAAAGAGAATTAAATCCAGACTGTAGACTTGAAACCCAATGCAAGGCAGGGCCCCATAACCCCTTTTCTCAGGCCCATATCCTCAACCTGAGCATCTGTCCTCTCCCTAGCATAGTAACTAAGGGACCACGTGCACCAGCCCACTCTCAACCTCAGACAGAAGAGCAGCAAGAGCATCCCAGCCTCTGCGGTACAGAGAAGGAATGTGAGGATAAAACTTTTCTTAGAGCTCAGTGCCTGGACCAAAACTGAGACCTGGTACCTGACAGAACCCAAATGCCCCTATCTCCCAGACAAAAATTTATAGATGGAACTGTTAAGTTATGCCCGGCATTTGGGGTCAACATCAGGTACAGCCTAGCATGACAGGATAATTTGAAAGGCTCCTAGTTTATGAACTAATAACCTCCCTGGGAAGCAAAAGGGAGAGGAGGGAAAGACAAGAAATTAGTGCATGTGGATAAGGTCATGGAAGAAGAGAGTAAATAAGAGTGTGATGGGTGGAATCCCATGTTCGCCTTTCATGTCAGCAAAAAGAAAGAAACCCCTGCAGTTGTTCTCTGAGAGTCATTTAGAACAGACTTAGTCAATTGCAACTGAATCCAAAAGAAAGGACATGATCTTGTCATATACCATCACAATCACCCTGTGTTCTGTGGACTCAGATGCTAAGGGGCAAAGCATCCTGGGTACTTTCATTCGTAGGTTGACAGCCTCAGCACAGAAGAAATGGGACTGCTTTCAAGACAAGTTGATCATGAGACTTGTCACTCAATTCAGTCTCAGTGGGAAGAGAGGGAAACCAAGTTTCTATTGGTACTTCCTGCTAGGGAGGGGCAATAGACCTACAATGAAGGGTGACAGAAAAATGGAAATATTTGAGGTGTTTTTGTGAGTTCACTCCGCTAAAAGAAATTAAATAGTTCCTATAAACCAAAAGTTCTAAAAGAGATTAGTAAGCAAGGGAAGCAGAGGTGGATATTCAGGATGAAAGAGGTGGCAAATCAGAACAGCCAGGATAGAGATGCCAACCATGAATTGGGGTCCTTTATGGTCCATGCCTATGACAGTTGACTTCCTGATTTTAAAAAAAAAGTAGCACTGTCCTTTCAGAAGTGCACAATTGGCCCTATGGTTTACCTCCAGGATACTGACATCTTGCATGGCAGCAGCCAAGGATCAGATCTGGTCTGGAAATGACAGGAGCTGATGCACAACATATTTGAGACTCTAATACTTGTTTGAAAAGAAGTGTTAACTGGTGAAGGCTTACTCACAGGTTGGAGGTCCCCATACCTAATTTTATGAGAACCCCAAAGATTAATAAGAGGAAGACCAACCTCACGGACCAGTATGTACTCTCAGAGATCAAGATATAGATTGAGATTTGTATGTCAGGAGGGAAGAATGAGATTGTGAGAGAGAAGAAAGCAAGAGTCCATACCTTCGTACATTTAACAGGAAGAAACATGAATGCCTGGGAGCAACAAATCCAACAGATTCCAGTGACGTAAGTCAGGCAGTGGAAAGGTCAAAGCAGGATATCTGGAAGAGCTTCCCTGACTGTCCACATTTGGTGTTAAGAGTGAATGTGCCAGAGGGAGATGGAAGGTCCAAAGGCTAGGGCTGTGACAGGGTACAAAGGGGGAAAGATATTCTGTAGAGGACACTTCCAATGTTAAGTTGAAGTTAATGGATTTTAGACTAATAGGATTTCAGAGCAATTGTTGTGGGGACGAATCAAATATCAGTTGGAGACGGAGTTGGAAATGGACAGAAGAGAAATAGGGGTGGGAAAGTAGGATGTGAGGAAGGGAAGTCAGGACAGAGAGCTCTTCGTTGGAAGTTGGGGGATCAGGCTTGGGTCTCTGATTGCTTAAAGGTTTGAGAGTTTGCTTCATCTAAGGAGTGTTCCAGCCTGAAGAGAAAGAGGTGAGGTGTGTTGAGTGGCTGGGTTTGGTGGAGCACCACCTTTAAATCCAGGATTCAGGTGGCAGAAGCATGTGGATCTCTATGAGTTCTTTACCAGCTTGGTCTACACAGTGAGTTCAATTTGAACCAGGAATACATAGAGAGACCATGTCTTTAAAGAGAGATTGGAAGTTAATATAATGGTAGGGAGCAAGCATGGTGAAGGTGAGTTGTAGAACGATGAGAAGAGGCCACCAAGTGTGACTTGGCATGCCAGGCAAAGGGCCTGTGCTATGGCCTCCTGAGGAGATGTTGAGAGGATTGTAGGAAGGTCAGACATCTCTGAAAATTTATTACAGTGGCCTGATTTGAGAAATCTTTGCTTCAACTCAAGCCATGTCA
>PVIU01033603.1:0-12226 GCA_004026605.1 Ondatra zibethicus
AAAAAAAAAAAAGTTTTGGTCCCAAACCATACCTCTGATTTTCTGCTCTGTTTTTTCAAATTTCCCAATTACATATTGTTCATTTTCTTCCTACTTTTGTTTTTGTTTTATCATTGACTTGGGGGAAGGAGTCTGTTTTGTATTGCATTGTCTTTGTTTTGCTTTGTTTTGTTGGTTCTTACTGTTTAGTTCTGACTGACCTGGAATTTTCTATGGAAAATAAACTGGTCTTGAACTCACAGAGGTCTGTCTGCCTACAGCTCCTGGTTGCTGAGATGAAAGGTGTTACCAGTATATCTAGTGTATCTTCACATTTTGATACTATTATTTTTTTTCTCTAACAACATTGTATACATATATAATATATTCTGGATGATCATGCTTATTTTCCTACCTCCTCCTATATTTCTCCCATCTCCAAAACCTCCTACCTCACACTAAAGCCTTATCTCACTCTTTACTTCATTTTATTTCGCTTGTATTTTGCTTTGTGACTTGTTAGGTTTAACCAGGGTGACTCTAAGGGGCATGTGTATATAGCTATTTTAGTGAAGCAATAGTAATAGTAATCTCCTCCAGCATTGCCACACTGACACTAGTTGTCATAAGGTAGCTGGGTATCCACTGCTAACAATCATCCTGGATTCATTAGATCCCACAATCCACCAGCAAAAAACCACTCATATACATATATATAAAACCTATCTTAATAAATTTTAAATAGATTCAAAATGTTCTGCAGGGATTAATTTTTCTGTGCTTTGTATACAGTGGGAAGAGTAATTTTAAAATACTGGTAACCTGTGACAGTTTGAATGGCAATGGCCATCATAGGCTCGTGTATTTGCATGTTTAGTCAACAGCTGATGAGCTGTCAGGGACGGGTTAGAAGGTGTGTCTTGTTAGAGGAGATGTTTCCCTAGGAGTGGGTTTCAAGGTTTAAAAGCACATGCCAGTGCTCCTCTCTTTTTCATCCTGCTGCTGCAGATCAGGGCATAGCTCTCAGCTGTTTCCCCAGCACCTTGACTGCCTGTGGGCCTCCTTGTACCCTGTCACAATGATAACAAACTGTTTTTTGAAAGTGGAAACAGGCCTCAACTAAATCGTTTCTTCTATAAGAGCTGCCTTTGTCATGGTGTCTCTTCACAGAACTAGAACAGTGAATAAAGACATCTTATAGTTTACAAATAACTTTAGAAAAATAAAAGAAAATAAATCAGTATAATATCGCCAGATCTGAAGCTATACATCTGTTTGTTATAGTTTAAATGCTAAACATTCCTCCAAAGCTTGGTCTCTAATTTGGTGTCATTTTGGAAGTAATAGAATCTTTAAGAAATGGTTCCTGGTGGCTGGAGATTGTGGGACATAGTTCCTTTTCTCTGTCTCTGGCTTCCCAATCATTGTGAAGTGAATGAGCGTCTTTTGCCATACCTCCCCTCCCGTGATGAATTGCACTGACACAAGACAAAAAGTAATGGAACCACTATGAGCTGAAAACTCAAAAACTATGGTAAATTCTTCCTCTTTAAACTGATTACCAATTGTTTTAGATATTTTGTCACAGTCATGAAAAGGCATATTTCAGCAACCTTATCACTTCTTCCTTACTCCTACTAAGTACATTTCCTTATATTCAGTATACCAAATTCTTCTCTCTGACACTTCCAAATACTGTTCTCTTTACCAGGAATGTTCTTCCTCTTTTATCGGCTTATCAATTACCTTCTTATTGTTCACATCTGAGCCTTCTCCTAAGACAAACGTTCTCAAGTTATTTATTTATTTTGCTGTGATAAAATATCCAGGAAAAGAAGCTTATGGAAACAGTGTTTTAGTTTGAACTCTGAGAGGATACAGACCATCACCATGGGGAAAGCATGGCAGTCAGATCCTGAAACCAACTGGCTGCATTGCATGTATAGTCATAAAGATGAAGTAATGAGTAGATAGTACTATAAAACCTCATGTCCTGCCTTCAGGACTGTTAAGTTGGGAGCGTAGGCCCCAGCCCCTCACATCTGGGGGCCTGGTCTGGACTCCAAATCCCAGTAGGCCAGGGTATTTAAGTGATCTCCGGAAAGAGGAACATGTGGTCCCTTTTCCTTCCTCCCTGTGGTCACATTCATGTGGCTTCCTTGTCCTCCTCGGGGCCACCCGAGAGTGCAGAACTCCCATTAAACCTGGATATTTCTTAATTTGCTTGTTTTGATTTGGCTTGATTGGGAATTTTGTGTTGGCGGGGAGCTCGCATTAGGAAATATTCCTAACATTTTGGAGGTCCCACCATGACAAATAGTTGAAGCCACCTGCCTACCAATTGGAACCTACTCACAAAAGGCTGAATTAGTTGCCTTGACCAGGGCACTCCAAATACCTAAGGGCCAACAGGCTAATATCTACACTGACTCTAAATATGCCTTCTTGATAGCCCACACTCATTCTACACTCTGGAAGGAAAGGGGCTTCCTAACAACCAAGGGCACTCCCATAGTTCATGGACCACTTATAGCCAACCTTTTGGAGGCCCTCCAGCTCCCCACAGAAGTAGCCATTATTCACTGTCAGGGACAGCAATCCTTCGAGGACGCAGAAGCCTTGGGCAATGCCAAGGCTGACTCAGTAGCCCGGGGGCTGGCCTCCAGCTCCTCGGACTCCACAGAACATATTTTGTTGTTAACTCCCTCCTATTAGCCCTCTTACCAACCTAAAGAGAGGGACGAGCTTATAAAAAAGGGGGCCACAAAAACAAAGGATGGATGGTTCTTTTTAAATAACCATCTCATCCTTCCTCAAGACCAGGCATTGTCAATCATTTCAGACATCCACCAGACCTTACACACAGGCCCCAAAGCTTTGTTCCGCTTCTTGGAGCCCCCTTTTGACCCCACCCATCTCCGAGATCATATTTTACAGGTTCATTCCTCCTGTCAGACGTGTGCCAAGGCCAACCCACAAGGGGGTCTCCACATATCAGTCTCATACACCAGCTTCGCCGACACCAACAGTGCGAAGACTGGCAGGTTGATTTCACCCATATGCCTACTCATAAAAAACTTTGTTATTTCTTAACACTTGTGGACACTATTATAGGATGGATAGAAGCGTTTCCGGTCTCCAGGGAAACAGCACTCCTGGACCACATCATTCCTCGGTTTGGTGTCCCAAAAACCATACAGACGGACAATGGTCCAGCCTTCACTCCCAGGGTCATGGAGCTCGTGTCAGAGGCTCTCAATATCTCCTGGAAATTCCACATCCCCTACCATCCACAATCCTTGGGAAAGGTCGAGAGGTCCAATGGACTCATCAAGCAACAGCTATCCAAGCTCTCCATTGAACTCAGGTTATCTTGGCCGTCCCTTTTCCACATTGCCCTGACTCGTCTCAGGGCCACCCCATGTTCCCCTATGGGCCTGAGCCCTTTTGAGTTGCTTTATGGCAGGCCCTTTCTCCTTAAACATCACCTCCCAGTTCAAACTCCTCCACTGGCAAGATACCTAACCTACCTCTCCCTTTAAAGGTCCCTTCTCCGTTCACACGCTGACAGTTGTCTTCCTGACACCACACCAGTGGGCCTCAATGCCCCTAAACCTGCCCCGTTCTCCCCAGGGGACAGAGTACTCCTCAAACAGTTAACTCCTAGGTCTCTTGAACCTCCATGGACAGGACCTCACATGGTAATCCTCACCACCCCGTCGGCTGCCTAGCTCTTGGGACACCCATGCTGGTACCATCTCTCCAGGCTCAAGCGGGCTCCTACTCAGGACACTTGGTCTTTCCAGCAGACAGGACCTTCCACCCTCCAGTTTTCCAGGATGCCACAATGAAGGGCCTACCTGCTCCTCATTCTGGCACACTCATCTTTAGTGATAACAATTTTTTCCGAGACACTTGCCTTCTCATCTTCCCCAAGGAACAGATGCCTGGTGACTCCAGGATGACAGTACTCAGGATGCCTTACCAGCCACACCTCTCACTGAACGTGAACACCTTTCTCTCCTTCGCCACGTCGCCCCATGCCCACAGAAAATAGTCATATTTGAGTCTATGCCCTTTTTTCCAAACAGAGCCTAAATGTTTGTCATAATTATCACTTAAATTTTCTGTCACCACTATATTCAAAGAGTTTGGAATGTTAAGTTGGGGTGTAGGCCCCAGCCCCTCGAATCTCTCCCAGCCCCCAGGCCTGGTCTGGACTCCAAATTCTAGCAGGCCAGGTCCTGACCCCTCCCTGGGAGGGTCATGACCACTTCCCAGGTTAAGTGATCTCCCAAAAGAGGAACACATGGTCCCTTTTCCTTCTTCCCGGTGGTTGCGTTTGTGAAGCTTTCTGGTCCCCCTCAGGGCCACCTGAGAGTGCAGAACTCCCATTAAACCTGGATATTTCTTAATTTGGCTTGTTTTGATTTGGCTTGATTAGGAATTTTGCATCAGGGGGGAACTCGCTTTAGGAAATATTCCTAACAAGGACCAACTTCCACAACAAGCTTTTACCTCCTAAAAACTCATAACCTTCCCAAACTGTGCGACCAGCTAGGATACAGTATTCAGACATATGACTCTATAGGGGATCATAATCAAACCATAACACTTGCCTTTAATCTTGAATCCAAGTCACCACATTGCTCAGTAACCAGTTAGTTCAGGTGATTGATTTATACATACAGTAGTTCTTTGTTTAATCATTTATCTGTTATGGATTAGACTTTCTTTCCATCTTGACTATAAAATCTTTGATGGAAGCAGTCATATTTCCCTAAATTCACAAAAGTATTTTAAATATATAACTAATTTAACTGGTAAATATTAGAAAAATAAATGAGTAATTGGGAAAGATGTGAAAAAGGTTTGAATCCCTGTAGTACTTTATACTGCATGGAGCTTAGAAAAATAACAAAGAAATTTCAACAATATCAAGATAAGGAGAGAGAGCAGTTTTGAAAAAAATAATACTGTAGATAATATACTAAGTATTTTCTTAACCTAGTGGAAATTTGAGGTATTTTTAAAAATTAGATTTTTCAAAAGCATTTGAAGTTGCAAAGTACTCAAGTAAAGCATCCCTTAGGTACTGCACATCTATGTATAGTTAAATTTTTTAAGTACTCAAAGTACTCAAGTAAAGCATCCATCAGGTACTACACATCTAAGTGAGTTAAATATTGTTAAAGACTCAGAGTACTCAAGTAAAGCATTCTTCAGGTACTACACATCTATGAGTGGTTAAATATTGTTAAGTAATCAAGTAAAGCATCCCTCAGGTACTGCACATCTATATGTAGTTAAATATTATAAAGTACTCAAAGTACTCAAGTAAAGCATTCCTCAGGTACTACACATCTATGTGCAGTTAAATATTAAGTACTCAAAGTACTCATGTAAAGCACCCCTCAGGTACTACATACCTATGTGTAGTTAAATATTGTTAAGTACTCAAAGTACTCAAGTAAAGCATTCCTCAGATACTTCACATCTATTTGTAGTTAAATATTGTTAAGTACTCAAAGTACTCAAGTAAAGCATTCCTCCAGTACTACACATCTATGTCAGTTAAATATTGTTAAGGATGTAGCTTCTGGCAAATACGTATTTTCAAGTCAAACAATTTTATGAAGTCACTATTGGTGATTATTTATAACTTTGATGGATATTTGCTGATAATGAAATGCTTTATTGCTCTTTATAACTTGCATCCATTGACAATACAGCTGGCAAGAATTAGACAGTTTCTCAGGATCCAGAACAGAGATTTTCCTCAGTATGAAGTTAATTAAGCCACACAGGGGCTCCAATCCCTGAACTTGTCCTCATTAACACCATGCTGTAACCAACCAAGCCAAATAGCCAGAGAGTCTGAAGGCCAAAGTACTCCTACTGGCATTCTAATTCTGATTTTCAATCTGAGAAGAATCAGTTTTTGATATTTATCAAAATTTTAGTGGTAAAAACCACAGTTTAATTATATAGATATTTCAATGTCAAGGTAGTAGTTAAACCACATTTAGACTTTATAGATAAGGCCTGTTGATTTTTCTTTGAATTATTCGATTTCCCCAAGCAGTGTGAGTTTTGGAATTAGAAACTCATGGCAGTAATCTTCTTTGAGCACATGAAGTCCATAGAATAAAAAACGACACAAAATAAACTCAAAATCTAGTGGCCCTGTTAAAATGAAAAAAATCTGATTTATTCTAATCCTATTTATTTCTAAATGTTATCCTAAACAATTACATTAGACACATATACAAGTGTATGATTATATATATATGCATTTTCATATGCAGTTATTGTCACTTTATGGTACAGTTCACATATTATCTCCATATTCTGAATGTCATTTATGCTCCAAATCAACTAATGAAAGCTCTCAGATTGATTACTTTCAGTGATTTCAGGACCCTGAAACACATATTTGCAGTTTTTCTGCTATATATTTTGTATTTCAAGGAAAGGAAAAATACTAACCTGTGAATATTTCTAAGAGAAGAATAGCTCATTACACTGAAGCTGTCATTGAGAATAAAAGGTTGCTAGATGTATTAGTCATCTTTCTGATGCTGTAATCAAGCACCAAGACTAAAAGCAACTCAGGGAAGGAAGGTTTGTTTGGACTTACGGTGCCAGAGGAATAGATTCCATCACGGTGGGCAAGACACATCAACAAGAAGGGAATTATAATGGCAGGAGATTACTTTCCTCTGCACAGGAAGCTTAGAGAGCAGGAAGTGGGGAAAGAGGGAATAACTTTAAAATCCGTCCCCTGTGGAATGTTTCCTCCAGCAAGGCTCTACCTCCTAAAGGCTCCATAATCTCTTCGGGGAACAACACCAACTAGGGACCAAGTGCCGAACATATAATCTTATGGTGGATATTTCCCATTTAATCCATATATCCTGGCCCTGGGCCCCATAGACTCATGACCATTTCATGATGAAAAATTAGTAAGTTCAATTTGAAAAGTTTATACAGTATTTAACAGAATCAACACTGTCAAAAGTCCAAAGTTTCTTCTGAGTCTCAAAGTATTTCCTTAACTGTGACCCTTTGCAAAATAAAAAATTAAGGAATATTCTTCTAGAACACAATGGCATAGACTATAAATTTCTATACAAAATGGAAAAATGATGAAATAGTGAGGAAATGAGATGCAAACACACTAGGAAAACATCAAATACTATGGCTTTATGTTGGGAATGTGTTCTCTTGGTTTCAAGGAGTTTAAATCTAAGCAGATAAGATGGTGTAAAATTTTCCAATAAATTAAGGGAAATATGTAAAGAAAAAAGTAGAATATTAAAAATATAAGAAAATGGCACAAGTCTTTGATATTGTAAAAGAAATAGTGAAAAGCATTGCTTACTAAGACAAAATGAGGGGCTGAACAGTAAGGAAACAGTTATGTTTAGGGATGAAATCTTAGCTATTATTACATCACAATTTGGCAAGATTTGACAGATACCATAGAATAATTGAGAAGTGCTAGAAATAGCATTTTATTTGGGATTGTGCTACATTGTTTGTGAATAACCATCCTATTTCTAAAATGTATTCTCTATGTTCAACAAAACATATTTACATGTGTAGTCTTAGAGTCAAACAAAGGCTTTGAGTAATAAGCAAATGATCTAAAAAGTTTTACTGAATAATCAAGAAATTAACTAAATACTATATTGCTACACTAAGTTTATGGTCTGATACTTATTTAAAGAATTGTTTTGATTTGATTTGAGGCTGTAGTCAGACAGAGCAGCTGGCATTATGGCTCTCCTAAATATTAAACTGCACTAAGTACATGAGGAGACTTGTTAAGAGAGGTTTCTGTCCCGCCAAGTTCAACAGACATTAAGTCCCAAAGAAACATACAGAAGCCTACATTAATTATAAACTGGTTGGTCTATTAGCTCAGGCTTTTTTGTTAACTAATTCTTACATCTTACATTAATCCATAATTCTTGTCTGTATTAGCCACATGGTTTGGTACCTTTTATCAGTGAGGCATTCTTATCTTGTTTCCTCTGTGTCTGGGTGACAACTGCAGACTGAGCCTTTCCTCCTCTCAGAATTCTCCTGTTTTGGTCACCCTGCCTATACTTCCTGCCTGGCTACTGGCCAATCAGCATTTTATTAAACCAGTACAAGTGTCAAATCTTTACAGTGTACAAGACCATTGTCCCACAGCAGTGACTATTTTCATTCTTCTAGCAACAGTCATCATAGGATGTTGATCCTTGTAAAAATGAAAATATAGTAAGTGAACCTAATGACTTTACACCACTGTGCTGAGATACACACCAAATAATGTCTCAGAAAAGGGAACCCTAAGCAGAACACAGAAATTCCAGTACAATTTGGAAGTGGAGATCATTTGGAGGAAATGCTTTGGCATGTGAATGTGTTGAGGATCTGGCGTCAAATAGGAGAAAATTATTCAGCAAAGCAATCTTCAAAGTTACTCTAGGCATCTCTCTAATTCTTTTGTTAAATATTATCCTTTGTATAAAGAAGACAAGAGCTTAGAGGAGATCAATTGTGAATGTATGAACTAAACACAAAAAGCAATATTAAAAAGAGCCATGATATTTAAGATCTCCAACCAGACAGCTAGAGGCAAAGTTCTCAAACATTTTCAATAAATTTCAAAGCATTGAAGTCCTATTAAATATAATTTTCTTCTAGAATAATTTAGAAATCAGGAAGAGTGAGATAATAGAAATTTCCAGTGTAATAAAAATATTTGAGAATCCATATCCATGAAAAAACCATTAGTCAAAGATGATCAATCATAAGCAAAAAATTATATACATGAGTGTGTATATATGTATGTATGTATGTGATTTCCATAATAATAATAATATGAACTTTCAAAATCTGAAACACTTGCTTGCAAGAAAATTCATGGCTCCCATTGTGTGTTGTAACATAGAAAAGGAAAACACTGACAAGATTGAAACATTGCAGAAAAACTTTTGAATATTCTTAATATTCTCCTGCTACCATACTGAGTCTTGTTCCAAAAGAGCATAAATATCTTCATATTATAAAGTTGTGAGTTTGAAGATTGTATCTCAAAGGGTAAATATTTGAAAATTAAAGATATATGTACCATATTAGAGAATTCACATAATAATCATATAATAGCAAATCATTTACAATTATTTAACAACAATTTATCAGTTCCTGCAAGCATGACTACCTACACAGATAGTAGTCACTGTTTTTGAAAGCTACAAATTGTACTGCGATCATTGATGGGAAACACTTCCTTCCAGAAACAGGAAAGAAATCAACTTCCTCTATGTCCTAGGAGTTTAAGCCAGTGTAAAAAGAAAAAGAGCAAAATAATATTACTCAGTGTCAAAGGAAAGTATAGTTCCATCTTTATTTATAAACAAAATGATTATATATGTGAAATGTTAAGAAATCTTATGTAGAAAATAAAGTTCACAAGACTTAATAAGATAAAAAAAGCTCCATTTCTATATGATAAAAAACTGAAAATAAAATTTAAAAGTAAAAGATAAAAATTACTAAAACATTAAAAATTAAGAATGTTTAGTAAAACTGTGCTAAAGTGAAAACAACCAGTCATGACTGATATCAAATAAGAAGGATGTTAATTCTTTGAGAAGATATGACACTTGTGGGTTGGATATAGTAGTATTAGCATAGAACTGTCCCAAACTGCTAAATAAATTCAGTGTCTCCCTTCAGATTCTATAGAAATTATCAAGCTTATTTTAAAATTTATATGACAATGCAGAAAATTCACAGCCATAATAATTAATCTCAAAATAGGAAATATTTGGAAGTTCCAAAATTTCTGACTCCAAGGCTTAAAATAAAATAAAGCAATTTATGATGAAAGCACAATCCTGCAATACCAACCCTTGAGAGGCTGAAGCAGAAGAATCAGAAGTTTGAGGCCAGATGTACTATATAGGCAACATCAGGCCAAATGAGATAGCAAAGCTCTAACACAAAGAAAAGAAAACTACCCAACAACACCCTGTGCTCTGCAATATTGTCTTGACATTAGGCTGAAAGACTGCAAATAAAACAGAAGGAAGTATGTGATTGAAGGCTTTTCAATTTGAGTTTCTCATGGTTTAAATGTAGAGAACAATGATAATATCTGGAGAATTTTGAGAAATTTATGAGACTATGTAAGATGAAATTTTAATATAATAATTTAGGACTTCTGCAGTCTTGATAAAATATATACCATTATTATTATTTTACAAGATATGGCAATTGAAAAAAGATACATATACATATACAAATGCATATGGATATGGGTCAAACTAGGTACTAGGGATTATAATAATAGTTTCAGGTGCTTGCAGGAATTATGGCTAACTTTCAAGCATGCCTTTTCTGCATTTCTTTAATAAGTATATTAATTTTAATTTTTAAACTATTCATCTTCCCAATATCAAGCAAATATTAATATGCCCTCCAGTACATCTGTCCTTGAAATATTCAAGACACCATCCTTAGTGAATTGTGAGCTGTAATCCTGTGAAAATATCTCCTCAATAATTAAAACATTAGCCAGTTGGCTTTTTCCATAAAATCATAACAGAAATAGTTGATCACCACATTATGATGGAGTCTCTATCCCATGGCTGGAGATTAATAGAATGGCAAATTCCACTGACATTGTTATAGTCAGCAACAGTGTTCTCTCCACACAGCCACAAAAGTGGGTACGCTGTTCTGAGCCAATCTAAGGTGATTACCACAGAAACAGCCCTCATTTTACTAACAGCAAGGCACATTATCCTTCATGCATGGCCTGGCATCGAAGTTTAATAAGATTTTGAAAGTGAAACTGGGGACATCTGGAATAAGGACCCTCAATTCTCTGGAAAATATTTTGTTGGAACTTATCTGTTTATAACCTGTCTATCAAATTGCTACCTTTATTATATCAACAAATCAAATTGTTAAAGTCAAAGTAGGTACACATCCCACAATAGAAATGAGGAAACCAAAATAAATACATGAAATAATGATGGTATTACTTCTGTTGTAGTCATTCCATGAAATTCTGGAAAACAATTTCATATTGGGGTACCACAAATATATCACAACCTTCTAAATGCTTTATGAGGAAACTACAGTTATATAACAGCCTTCTAAATCATAATTTATGATGATGCTAAGATATTAGTACAGATCAAGACTGCCCTAACAGCTAAAACCCATCAGAAGATGTCCCATCAAACCAGGACAAAGTTAAAATGGCCTTGTGAATATCTACCTCTATCATTCCTCACTCTCACTTTGACTGAACCCCTGAAGTTTAAGCACCACTATGATAATTAGTCATCTCTTACCCTTTACTGTTCTATATAAGATGTGTTAGCACATGCTATGTGCTGCCTTATGCAAAATGAACTGTCCTTTATCTGGTTTATTTTCGACATCCAATATGATAAGCTTATTTAATGTACAAATATCAGACTTAGTTATCCCTCCTTTGAGCTGTTCACACTTTGTACATACTTAATGTTGTGTTTTTATAAAAAATATTTTATTAAAATATATTAAATGTTGATGGCTGATTAAATGGAATTAATTAGGATAAAGGTAAGCTTTAAAAAGCAATCATTACAGAATATAATCAAGGTAATCTACTCAATAATGAAAAGAGAAAACAACCCCAGCTCACTCAGTGATCATGAGTTGTATTTTGTTCATGCTTTTTCCAATTTCTTTATGTACACTAAATGAAATTCTGCTTATACTCTTTCAGATTCTTTGAGTATGAATCATCAGTGTCTCATCTGACACTAAAAAGTTTAAGAGATTGATGAATATCTTAATTGTTTTCTAGAACCTTCATCCAGCAACTAATGGAAGCAGATGCAGAAATTCACAGTTAAATACTGGCCAAGCTCCCAGAGACCAGTCAAAGAGAGGAAGGAGCAATAATATTAGCAAAGGGGTCAAGATCATGATAGCGATACCCACTGAAAGAGCTGACCTGAGCTAGTGGGAGCTCACTGAGTCTGGACGGGGAAACCTGAATAGGACCATACTAAGGCCTCTGGATGTGGGTGACAATTGTGTGCCTGGGGCATTCTGTGGGACCAAGATTTATCTCTAGTGCTTGAACTGGCTTTTTGGAGCTCATTCTCTTTGGAGGGATACCTTGCTAAGCCTAGATATAAGTGGGAGAGCTTTGGTTCTGCCTCAAAGTGATGTGCCAAACTTTCTT
>PVIU01033604.1:0-12604 GCA_004026605.1 Ondatra zibethicus
TCACAGGTAAAGTTAATGGTAATCACAGCACACAGAGGGGACCCCACATCACAGGTAAAGTTCTAGAAACTGCAGCTCAGCCTCAAGATTATGGGTACAGGGGAATCCTTGTGTCTTGATGCACAAAACTGGCTGTGCAGAGCTCTGTGCAGAATTTCTAAACAAAAACTGGAAGGCGATCAGCCCTCGGGGTTCTGAAGATCTACAGTCATAGGCCTTGAATGCTATTTAAACTCCCTCAGCTGTGGTCTCCTCATCTGCAGAGTCTCCCTGAGCAGGTCTGTGTGACTTAGGTAATACATTTTCAAAAGGTATCATTAAAGCATCATGAATCTGTTGCTACCTCTTGTGTGGTAAGAGCTCTGAAGGATAACTTGACCTTTGTCTAGCAGATACAATTTTCTGTGCAAGACACAGCCTCTGCTGACCCTCGGCTTGCTCAGCAGGCTACACCATGTGCAGCACCAGGGAAGCAATCCCAGCAGGTGCATGGCTACGATGTGTCAGGACATCTGCAGACCATGGAGAAGACTGCATCTGTGCAGGCTCAGTCTCTCTCAGGTAAGAAACACAAGGAAGCCCCTCGGGCTGAGGCCACGTGAGGACACTCAGGGCAACACCGCTAGTGTCACACTTGTGAGAAACGCTGAGTGAGCCAGATCCAGACTGTTAGAAACTGTCTGCTTTACATACGTGAGCACTCCACTGTGTTTATAACAATTATAGCCAATTTGTTTGGGTATATAGATGACGAAAAATCTCTTTGACTACCCAAGCTTAGCACCATATTTTAGCTACCTTGGTAAATGCTGGTCTAACACCTACGTGGGAAAAGCTAAACTGCAATGTGGGGGTTAAACACAGTAGGCTTTCTGGTTTTCTTTTCGAGTCAGTCACACGTACTCCAGACTCTCCTTGTTCTCTCTGTGTACCCAGGGACGACCTTGAATTCCAGATTAGGAGGAGCATGAGGGTTTGATTCTCTTGTTGCTTCCAGTGTGAGACTCCATGCTATTCTGTTTTGTCTTTAATGCAAATCATAGCCATCCTTGTGGTTAAGGAAATGGAGATCAGAGAAAAAAATAAATCAAGCACTAGGCTTGTAGCTCAATGTTAGACCATATGGTTAGCATATATGAGGTCCCTGGTTCATTTCCTAGTACAAACAGACAAACAAATACACAAACCCTGAGTAAACCATAAATAAGGAGAATGAGGAAGACAGACTGGTAGGCCAGCTAAGGCAGGGCCAAGTGTGTCCAGAGGATTAGCCAGCCCCCACTAAAGTCCCCAGGGTAAAGCACTGTGTCCCATCCTGGAGACAAGGTTAAATGCTCAGAGGAGAGAAACAAGATGTGGCTCTACGTCTCAGTCTCAGTACTGTCATAGAGGTTAGGCTTGGGCTGGAGATGGCTCAGAGGTGAAGAGCACAGAGCCTGCTCCTCCAATGGTCCTGAGTTCAGTTCCCAGCAACCACGTGGTGCCTCACAGCCATCTCTATTGGGATCTGATGCCTTCTTTGGCATTCAGGCATACATGCAGACAGAGCACCCATACCTTAAAAAAAATACGTAAATAAATAAAATTTTTCAAAAGGAGAATTTAGGCATTTTATTTCTATGAAACAAGGAACTTTTAACAGAAACACAGCAAAAAGAAAAAGAAAAAGAAAAACCACTTTATGGGCTAAGGGGAGTCGCTCTTTGGTAGAGCACTTGCCTAGCATGTGTGAGCCTGAGGTTCAGTACTGGGAAAAAGGAAAGAAAAGGTTTATAAAGGAGAAGTGGGTTGAGGTGAGGATGTTCTCAGTTGTTAGGACCAAGAAGTCTAAATCGAAGTTGCTGCAACCAAAACTAATGCCGTGGCCATGGAAGGATATGAGCTGGAAAGGTGGTTTTGTAGCAGAGCCTACGGACTTAGGGAAAGTAAATGGCGAGCCAGAGTGTCTAGCAGACGGAGACAAGAACAGAGCTCATTTGGATGTCTAACTGGAAATATGAAAGGCAGAAATGGGTGTCTGGGACTAACAGGAGTCTAATATCATTTAAGCATTGCCACAAATAATTAAGATAAATTAGATGTAATTTAGGAATCCATGAGGATGAAGAAAGAAAGGAAAATGTGCAAACTAGGAAAAGAGTAGTTAAAGACAAAATTCTCAGAAAGAGAATCTCAGTGAAAAATTAACAAATTAAAAGTCGTGGTCCAGATGCAGTGATGTGCCTGTAGCCTAAACTCCCAAGAGCGGCAGCCAGACAGGAGCAGGCGTGGGGAGGAGCCTCCCTTGGCCACTCACTGCAGAGCCTGCAAGTAGGTAGAGGGAAGGAGAGGCCTGGGCTGACAACAGGGACACGGCTTTTCCAAGCATATGTGCTTGAACTCAAAGGCTTGAGTGTCTAAAGTCAGATTAGTAAGAAGTGAGCAGAGTCGGGAGAGGCTGCTGTTTTGCTTGTAGACAAGTAGGGAGAGCATCGTCACCCTCGAAGGAAGAGAAACAAGAACAGAACACAACGTTCTTTATTCCCATTTTAAGAGAACATCCTGCCTCTGACAAGCTTTTCATGCCGAATCTCCAGAAAGGGTAACCAGCTGTGGGCAGCATGGTGGGTGGTGGTATGCCCAAGGGAAATTGTAGATGCACAGAAACTGTAAAACTATGACGTTTACTTTTCTAGAGCTTAATATCAGTGTAAGTCAACTTTTGCTTAAAAATTACTTAAAGATTTGACTGATGAACAACTTTCTTTTTGAAGACAAGTCTTCACTATGTAGCTCAAGCTGGCCAAGAACACATTAAGCAGAACAGGCTGGCCTCAAACTCACAGTGATCCACCTGTCTCTGACTCATGAGTGTAAGGATTAAAGGCGTGTGCCACCACATCCAGAGATTAACAATTTTATTCTTGAAATTTCTTATTAAAAATAGTTTAATATTAGCTTTAACCCTCTTTGCCGTCATTTCATATGAAATTATTTTTTTCTCTCATTAAGTTGAAAATTTTTGTCATAAAAGTTGACAAAAATTATAGTTTACCCTTTCCCCATCTTATAAACATCTCCATTAAATTCTGCTCAACTTCCAAAACAAACAGTAAGCTGTCATATCAGTGTGAGATCACATGGACATAAAAGGTAAATGAGAGAAGTGGAAGAACTAATAAAAGCAGGGCCAGGAAGACAGAAGTCAGATGGACAAAGGCAGAGCTGGAGGGAGGAGTCCAACTGCTTAGCTTCCCTGGTAGACAGCATCTGAGCTGCACATTGGCCATAAAAGGCTTCCCTGTAGACACCTGTGACTGAGCATTCCAAATGGAAGAAACAGAATGTGTGAACATTTTTAGGACGCTGACCTTAACATGGCTAAAGCTCTGGTTTGATCAATAGGAATGTAGAAATAAATATGAACAAGTTGACACGGGGCAGATCACAAAGAACCTAGAAACTGAAATGCTTTGAGCTTGGTGGAAAACTGGTGGTGATCTAAGTGAAACTCATGCTTAGGGGCAGTTAAACTGCCAGGAATAGAGAGACTGGGAGGGGGAGACAATGGAGGTGTTACAGCTGTGTGGGAAATGAAGTAAGGGGTAGGAAGAAAGGAAAAGGTTGAAAGACTTGGCAGGTGAACTGAGCGCTGCACAGAGGCCTTTGTGCTGTGTTCGCTGCAGGCAGGTCAGACTGGGCCCAGGCTGGCTCCAGGCAACAGACACGGAGCAGAACTTGAGGACTCGAGACAGGAGCTTCATATTATTCTGATGTGTCAAGTGACCCCTTCCATAAAAGTATTTCTCATTATTTGACCCCTGCTGTCACCCCAGGTTTGTGATCCTATTCTCTTGATTGTTCCACCTCTCTCTCTGAACGTTTCTTACAGTTGCCTTTAGGTACTATAATAACATTATGAATTTATAGCCTTAACTTTTGTTTTCTCTTGAGAGAGGGCTGTGCTACTAATGTATGTAGTCCTCATTATTCTCAAACTCACGATTCTGCCTCAGCGTCCCCAGCGCTGGGAAAAGAGGTGTGTGCCGCTGCTCTCCTGCAAGCGGCTTCCTCTCCACTGTAGGGCTTCCCCGCAGGCCGCTGAACAGGCCTCCCTCTTTACCCGGGTGCTGTGCGCCTTCATTATTCTCTAGATACCATGACATGGAAAAGGTTGAGAAACAAAGTGCTATCTGTTGATTCTAGATAATGCTTTTCTGCTGTTATTTGCACAGTTCAAATGTATCTGACCCCAGACAGTGCTTATACAACACTAGTGAACATCTTTATTTAAATATCATATAACCAAAAAAAATTATCATATAACCAGTTCAAACCATATAAAAACAAAATTTCCACTTTTCATTCCCCAGATTTTAAAAAGGGGTATATTTATTATTTTAATTTTGTTATCTGAGTGCTGCCTGCATATTTGTCGTCAGATCCCTGGAACAAGAGTCACAGGTGGCTGTGAACCACTGTGGGTGATGGGGACACAGCCAGGGATTTAACAGCAGAGCAGTCTCTTCAGCCCTGCAATCCCCAGGTTTCACCTTTCCCTTTTTAATCAGTGGTAGCAACATCATCACCATGTACCGACAAGCGGAGAATCATCCTAGGGTTGTCTTCACTTTCCGCATTCACTCCTTCCTGCATAGGATCCACTGCAGCTTAGAGGGAATGCAGTTCTTCCTGCATAGCATCTGCTGCAGCTGAGAGGGAATGCAGTTCTTCCTGCATAGGATCCGCTGCAGCTGAGAGGGAATGCAGTTCTTCCTGCATAGCATCCGCTGCAGCTGAGAGGGAATGCAGTTCTTCCTGCATAGCATCCGCTGCAGCTGAGAGGGAATGCAGTTCTTCCTGCATAGCATCCGCTGCAGCTGAGAGGGAATGCAGTTCTTCCTGCATAGCATCCGCTGCAGCTGAGAGGGAATGCAGTTCTGCACTCTCAGCTTTTCTCCCCACTTCTTAATTCCTCTGTGGCTTCGGAAAATGCATGCATAGCCTGGCAGTGGTGGTGCACGCCTTTAATCCCAGCACTCGGGAGGCAGAGGCAGGAGGATCTCTGTGAGTTTGGGGCCAGCCTAGTCTACGAGAGCTAGTTCCAGGACAGGCTCCAAAGCTACAGAGAAACCCTCTCTCAAACAACTCCAACTCCACTTGAACTTCTCCCTGCATGTCTTCTCCCAACTTCATGTCCTCTTCTTCTATTTAATAAAAAAAAAAATCCACTGAGTCCAGTTACTGCTGATTGGTATAAGCTCATCCACCAGAGCATGGGCAACCATGTTCAATC
The DNA here is from genome assembly GCA_004026605.1 of Ondatra zibethicus. NCBI lineage: Eukaryota > Metazoa > Chordata > Mammalia > Rodentia > Cricetidae > Ondatra > Ondatra zibethicus. The sequence goes on from PVIU01033604.1 coordinate 5,276, forward strand.
AGTAGCCACACGACCAAACAAATAGGACTCTTCTCAGTTGCTATCAACTGCCAGCTGCTCCTCAGCTAGGGGTGGAGCCTGTGGACCCCTAGTTCCTGTGCTGAGATTCTGACTGGCTTGTGCAACAGCCTCCCCAGTGCTCCCCCCCATCTCTGCACTGCCTTATCTATGGTCTCCCGGGAGGGGGGGGGGTGTGACGTAAGCGCAGTCTTTAGAGTGAGCTCTCACAGTCATGAACTCTCAGCACGTTGAACAGTTGTAAGTTTCTCTGCATTGCTGCCCACTACAAAAAGATTTCCTAACCAAGGTTGAGAGCACATATCTATGGGTGTAAACATAAATAATGAGAGGGCAGTACAACCATTTAACAAAATAACAGTAGATTCTTCCCTGTGGTCTTTGGTGTCTCCAGCCATGAGCTTTTGACTAAGTTTACATGGCCAGGTATGAATTCTTCCCATGGGGCAAACCTCAGCTGTCTCAGAAGCAGTGGTTACCCCATAACAGGCACACACTATTGCCCCCGTGGGCACACTCTGCCAAGTAGGCTGATGTGATGCTGTGTGTTGTCCTGGTCTCTGTATCCTCACTCTCACTGGCCTGTCTAGATAGTGCCGTGCCCCACCTTCCTAGAAGCCTCTCATTGGTCTGTTCCTTTTTACTCACTGGGGGAAGGCAGGATTTTCATGACTAGCTTAGCCTAATCCAGATCCACGTCTGGAGCGGAAACCGGTCCACAAACTGGAGAGCTCCACACCGTGAGCTCGGCCCGCTCCACGCCATCTGCTCCTCACGTGTCCAAAACAGAAACAGTGAAAAATAGCAAATCCCAGCAGATAATATATAAAGTTATAATGCATAGAAATGTAGTCATTTTATTTATTTCACCTATGTGTGTGTGTGTGTCTTTCATTACTTTGTTTTCTTTTTTCTTAATCAGGATCTTATAAGTGGTTGAAGCAGACCTAGAATCATGACCCTCCTGCCTCAACCTCTTGACTGTTGTTATTAAAGGCATGTGCCATTATATCTGCCTATTTTATTTGTATGATGTCTGACATGTAAGGAAAAAGAAAATTAGACTCTGGATAAGTGCCCTGAAGTATTTCCATTATGCCTTTCTAAAGGGGGTGTGCTTCTAGGTGATCCCAAACAAGTCTGGAACGGCCCCACTGTGCTGCGCACCTCTGCTGAGAACCCCACAGCCATAGAGCCACACTGCCATGCCCATGCGCAGAAGGTAAACTAATGCGACTTTGCTCAGATGTTGAAAGTACTTAAGATCTAATATGAATTATATGAAAAATTTGTAAACACTAAAGTAAGATTAGATCCCTAAACCTAACTTTTGCTTATGTCAAAAAAGATACATGTTAGCAAATGTACCTCCCGCCCGTATAATCAGTCCTAACCTGGCGTAAGACCATCTTTAGAGTCTGTGGAAAAGGTCCCTAACCTTCATAGCACACACTGGCAGCAATTTTTTGGCCTATCTTCTAGATGTTTGGGTTACTTTAATTATGAGGTCCTGTTCAGGCATCTGAGACGAATTTTCAAACCGTGAAGGCGCTGAATCTCTTCCCTCCTTAGAAGTACTCAGGGCACTACTTAATGCTTAGGATTATCGCCGGGGCACGAAATCCTAATAGTTCCCTCTGTTAACGTGCAGAAGAGAACCACATTGAAACCATGTACAACCTTGTTATTTTAGTTTGCTCTTAGATAAATAACTGAGTTTAAATTATCTGTTTTCCCCAACTGAAGTCAGAGTCCACGAAGGCCTTTCCATCCTTACCTGCTTTATTACTGAGTAAGAAGATACCGTTTTCCTTCCAAAATGTGATTGATATCTATAAACACAGACTGAATCAAATGTTTGTCTATTTTAGGATATAAAGATCAAGAATGCGGAGTCCTGGAGAAGTTTGGGCAAGCCAGTGAGGTCATCAAGTGCCCCAAAATCCTCAGACGAGCTTTTCAACCAGTTTAGAAAAGCGGCAATAGAAAAGGAAGTGAAAGCCCGGACCCAGGAGCAGCAGATGCGGAAACACCTGGAACAGAATCCACAGGAACCAAAAGCACCTCAAGAGACTCAGAGGTCTGTGGCTGGTTGGCCTTAATAAGGCCAGGGAGACATAGAAATGGATGTGTCAACTTACTGCGACTCAGTTGCCTAGTAGAACACACAACAAATTGTTGTTACAAAAAGTATTATCTTATCAATATTTCCCTAAATAGTTGTGTCTGTTTTTTAAAAGACAGAAATAGCTGAGAAATCAAGCTAGTAAAGATGGAAATGTTACCAAATTATAATGGCCTTATTTCCCAAAACTTTCTTCCAAGTTTTTCCATTCTCATGTAGGAAGATAGTGCTGTGTGCGAGCCATGGTTTTCAAAACCTTTCTTTTTTGTTGTTAATATAGATTTCCCATCAAAACCTGTCACAGTCACATCAGAAGTAAAAGTCAGGGGGTGGAGGACATAGCTAAGTTAGTGCACTGTTTGTCCAATGTGCCCAAGGTCCTAGACTTGGCCCCTGTGTGGTAGCGCTTGCCTGTAATCTCAGCAGTGGGGAAGGTGAAGGTAGGAGGATCAGAAGTCATCCTTAGCTACAGAGAGGTCACATAAGGTCCTGTCAAGAAAGGAAGGAAGGAGATAGAAATGGGGGGGGGGGTGCGGGTGAAGAAAAGGAACTCTTGACAACCTGGGACCCATTCATTTCTTTTTGTTTTCATTGCTTGATCATGTCTTTGTTTAAAAAAAAAAAAACTTAAGGAACTTGAAACCTACTTTGAGCCCTCCTGCTTATTTAAGGGAGCTTGGAAATGGATTGACTCTAGAATCTTCATCAAATAAGATGGAAATCAAGTGTCATGGAGAAGAGCAGGAAGAACAGCAGCCATCAGAAGCTCAAGACCAAAGCAAACTCTGGCTTCTCAAAGACCGGAACTTAGCAAGGGAGAAGGAGCAAGAGCGGAGGAGAAGAGAGGCAGTGAGTACACTCTAAGTTAACTGGGGAGGAGACAGCGCTCGGCCTCACTCATGGTCAGAGACAAGCTGGACATAGAGCGGGGCCGCTGTGGAACCCTGGGCTAACTGCACTCTCTGTACTAGACTTTTAAAGTTTTCCTGTGACTTAAATTCCTCCTTTAAAAACAGAATAATAATTCCCACTATAAAGGAAATTAACATGCACTGAGCACATAAAGAAAATGATTGGCATGTAAGTGAAGTAATTCACCATTCACCGTTACTGCCTTAAAAACCTGCAGGTCCCTTCAGACGTGCATGGCTTCCCAGTCAGTGTTTCTTGTGTCTCTTTAGTTGATGGCTAGATTAAAATATCTGGAAAGAACCAGACAGTAGTGGTGTACTTGGGAGGCAAAGGCAAATAGATCTCTGCATTTGGGGCCAGCCTGGTCTAAAGAGTGATTTCTAGGACAGCCAGGACTATACAAAGAAACCCAGTCTTGGGGGCGGGGTGGGATTGGAAAGAAAGAAAGTCAGCGAGGTGACAGTAGACAACATACAACTCGGTCACACGGAGTCAGATGATGTGTCTTCAGCGGCACAGCTCGTCACCCACCTGAGTTACTCATGCTCCGGCTTAAGTGTCAAACGTTGTATGACATGTCTGTTGTACACCAATAAGGACACTAATGACAGACTAAAGAAACAGTTGTAGGCAAATCTAGCTTGGTGAATCCATGAGTTTGACTGTAGTTTTCACAGGAGCAAGCCTGGGTGAGGGTGTTCATAGGAACATGGCCACGTAGAGGCACTGCACACTTCCCGTCTCCAGCAGCTGTATCCTCAGGGGGGGACATGTCCTTCACCGAGGAAGGAAGTTCCTGTGTATGAGTAATAACTGCTCTCTAACTTCCCATGGTAATGTGTCATGTCCAGAGGACAGACTCTAGCAACACTACTGCCACCAGCACCGCTTCATCACCAGAAACCAGAGTTCCCAAAGCCCATAGTTGGAGGCTGGAGAGATGGCTCAGTGGGCAAAGCACTTGGTGTGCAAGGATGAGGACCAGAGTGCAGATCCCCAGAACCTACATAAGTGCAGGGAGTTAGGGAGACCTGCCTCAATATGGAAGATGTATGGGCGGCAATCAGGGAAGACATTCAATGTCAGCCTCTGGCTTCCACATACATCTGTGCACCCACACAGCCACACACACCATAAGTCTGTAGTTTTCATTAATATTCACTCTGTACCTTGCATGTTTGTCCATTTTATTATCGTATGTAAATTATAAGTAGTTTCATAATGAATATGCCTTGCTCATATTCACACCCCACAACCTGCTCCTGACTAAAACCCCTTCTCACTGGTCTCTTTGTCAAATAGCTTCCCTTCTATTTTCATGTCTTTCACAGAAATCTAGCTTCTCCATATCCCATCCTCTCTGGTGTGTTTTGCTGAACATGTTTTCAGTTCTGTTTGTTTTCTTGCCAACACATGATTTCACTCTTAATAGTTGAGGGATGCTTCATTGTAGGCAGATGTGTACACGTCACATTCACTTACACACGTGCCTGTTGACAAGAGCAGAACTATTGTGATGGTGTCGCGGTCAGTGTGGTAGACGTTCAGGTTTCTGTTTCTGTGGTGACTCTGATTCCTTTGGGTGCATGCCCAGGAATGGCAGAGCTGTACATTTTTAGTTTCTTGAAGAATATCCATACTGACTTCCGTAATGTCTATACTCACTTTCATTCCCAGCATCCTTGAGTGTAAGTGTTGCTTTTGTTTTCTTGCTGATTGCTGCTCTGCATGTGGTGAGATGAAAGTTTGGTGTGGTTTTGATTCCCACAGTGGCTAAAGATACTCAACATTTAGTTCTGCGCTCGCTGGCCATTCGAACTTGCTCTTGTACTCTCCTTTATGACTAGATTATTCATTTCCTCATTTACATGTTGAATTATTTTTCCAAACAAAATCTTCTGGGATCTTAGCTTCATGGCCTGAATTCTCCTTGACCTCCCCATGCTCTCTTAGCTTCTTGAACACTGAGATAGAGGTCTTGGCCTCAAGCAGAAATGAATGGCATTTAACAATGTTATTCAGAGATTATTTTATTGTTTGTGGTGCTGCAGATGAAATTCAGGGTTTACACCTGTTAAGGACACCCTCTAGCACTGAACCACACCGTCTGTAGAACACTGCTTTCGTAGAACTTTCTACCATGATAAGCATGCTCTGTTGTCTGTTTCAAACATTTCTGAGGTTGTTTTTTTCTTATAATTTCATGAGTCCTCTTGTTGACACTGACACAGACCTGGCCTTAGTCACCTTACAGTCCTCTAACAGAGTCTAGTGGCCCTAACACCTCTGCTCAGTCTGACATCATTCCTTATATCCTAAGGACTTTTCAGGAGCTTGACTAGTTTGACTAAGGACTACCTAGAACATTTAACAGTGCCCAAAGTTCACCTCATGCCGTCTCCTTTGCCAGCCCTGTAGTCTTCCATCTGGGTTTGGCTGAAGTGTGATTGGGACCACAGAGAAAGGAATATCCAGCCTTCAATATCTGTGGCAAAGTCAAGTGGTATTTTAAGTCATGATCCCTAATATTAATTAGTGGACAAATTGATTCTCTCTTTGTAAGTATTCTACATGAATCTATTTTATCTCAGATAGATATGAATTTAAAATAAGATTCTACATGCAACCTTTAAAATAAAATTTTTCGAGCCGGGTGGTGGTGGCACACACGTTTAATCCCAGCACTCGGGAGGCAGAGGCAGGCAGACCTCTGTGAGTTCAAGACCAGCCTGGTCTACAAGAGCTAGTTCCAGGACAGGCTCCAAAGCTACAGAGAAGCCTTGTCTCGAAAAATAATAAATAAATAAATAAATAAATTTTACTTAAATATAAAAAAGGTTTCATTACATTTTCTTGCAGTTTTCCAGTGTGCCTGCATATAGAGCAGCAACACATGATACTCAGACTGGGACACTTTTCCAGCTCCTACGTGGCAGGCTAAAGTCAGCTCTGAGGAACTATTTAGTCTAGACAACTGGCAGCCTAGGAGCCAAGTGTTAAAGAGTCCAGCCTGGGAGCTGAGCACTGAAAGGTCCTGATTTAAGTTTTGTTGGTGTTTGTTCATTTCTAAGGCAGATTTTGAGAATTTCTTGCAGTCTGTTAGAGTTAGACATGTCCTACCCTTCTTTGTGGTGCTAGACAAATAAGCCTTTTATTATCCTTTCTGTAGGTAGACCATAGCTCTAAATCTTGAAAACAACCACATCCAAGAAGCCAACCAGCTGGCAACAGAGCAGAGCTTTGTGTCTCACTGATCTGCTGTCTGCTGTGACTTCACCTGGCAAGGAGCATTTAGAAAGTCTTGAAGGACTCCCTTGGAGTCACACCCTAGAGCACTCCCACTGTCCTCTCCCCTGTCCCTCCCTCCGGGTATCATGCTTGTGCTAAAATCTGTCCTAAAACGTTTCTTAATAAACTCCAGCTTTTCTTGATGGGAGAAACTTGGGAATGTAGTAACCACGCTTCTTTTGTTTGGCTCATTTCCTAAAGATCGCTAATATGTGAATGAGCACTGTTCCTGTACTGCCCTGCAGTGTGATCCCATGCTCATAAATAGAACCCTGGAGAACACACTGAGGTAGGGTTTCTGACTCGGTGCTGGAATCAGTGAAAAACATAGCTCTTACATTATATGGTAGCGTTCTCACACACAGGGATTGCACTGCTAAAATTAAACATTTTAAAAGGTGTGTGTGTGTGTGTAGCACGTGCTCACGCCCACAGAGGCCAGAGGAGTCAGTCTGCCTGGTTAGTTATAGGCAGTTGTGGACCACCTGACAATGGGTGCTAGAAACTGAAGTCAGGTCTTTTGTCTGAGCAGTGCACATCTTTAGCCACTGAGCCATTTTTTTCCAGCCTGGTTAAGGCAGCTTCTGTGCCTAGTGCTGTGCTGGTTACAGGATGAAGCAAGAGTTGCGCTTTCAGCTTGCGTTCTTGCTACTGCTCCATCAGTACTGAATGCTCTTCTCGCTGGAGAATCAAACTTACGATTTATGTTCTTGTGGCATTTTATCACGTCTGTTATATACTAAAAGGAACCACCTGTATTTTTAATTAAAAGTTATATATGTATATAGTCATTAAGTTAATTATATTTTGCATGAAACATTTCTAAGTGTATAAGTGTTTATATAAAGGTGTAATAAAGGCATGCATCCTAAACTAACAAGAATCTTCTCTTTTCTGCAGATGGCGGGTACCATTGACATTACTCTTCAAAGCGACATTATGGCAATGTTTGAAAATAACTTTGATTAAAATTCAGTTTTAAATTA
>PVIU01033605.1:0-12218 GCA_004026605.1 Ondatra zibethicus
AGTGGGAGGGGACCGGGAGAAGGGGAAGAAAGGAAAAAAAAAATTTTTTTATCTTTAATTATGTTCTTGAATGGAAAAAATAAAACAAAACAATGTATGGAAAAAAAATATTAATATCTCTGTGGACGCTGCTCATCAGTAACCACCTGTATATCTACTGGACAACACTATTGTTTTGGTACCCTGTTTGTCTTAATAATTTTGTTTATTAAAGTATCTATTGAGTACCTATTAAAAAAAAAGAAAATTCAATTAAGATTTGTTTTTAGCTGGTGCCATATGTGAATTAATGGCTGTTCCACAGATTGAACTAAAAGGTTGTTTCATAACCCAAATAGATGGATTCTTAAAATCATTGGTTAGTAAAATAATTTTTAAAACACCTCAACAAAACAACATAGTTGATCAATTTTTGATAAAGCCATTAAAATTAAAGATCCAGTTTTTCACAGTGATAAGAATGTCTTTCATTTAAAATACTCATACTCTTAACTGAGTTAAGAGCATTAGAATCCAAAGACTCATGAGATTTTTAGTGGGAGCTCACCAAGGCCAGCTGGACTGGGACTGAACGAGCATGTGATCGAAACAGACTCTCTGAATATGACTGACAATGGGGACTGACTGAGAAGCCAATGATAATGGCAACGGGATTTGATTCTACTGCATGTACTGGCTTTTTGGGATCCTAGTCAGTTTGGATTCACACCTTCCTAGGCCTGGATGGAGGCGAGAGGGCCTTGGGCTTCCCACAGGGCAGGGTAACCTGCCCTCTCTTAGGACTGGAGGGGAAAAGGGGAGGGGTAGTGGGGGAGCGGGAGGGAAATGGGAGGAGCGGAGGAGGTGGATATTTTGAATGGTACTATTTATAATGCAATAATAAAAAATTAAATGTGAAAAAAAACAACAAAAAACAAACAAAAAAAAGAAGTCGGCAGCAAAATGTGCATGCTTCCCAAACCTCATCCAGTAGGATTGATGGACAGATTCTTCTAGAATGAAGAATAGCATTTATGGTATTTATGAATGCATACCATTTATAATTAAATAATAAAAGGTGATGCTTGATTATATATTGTAATTGAGAATGAATAGACATGCCCACATTTATAAGCATCATGAAATGTATTTAATTTAATTCTTCTTTTCTTAAAGACATTTAATAGTTGATAGTGATTTTTTTGTCATTATTTGAAGTGGTAAAATGCACATTTTTCTTCTTTTAGAATCTTGTATTCATTAAGATGATGTATCTACATGAGTCACAGTTATAAACTTTTTGCTTAGTGACTATATTTTTCCCAATTCTTTCAGTTTGCAAATTTGATTTGTTTGAGCTGTTCATGTGAACTCTCTGGGAGGTGGTTACAGACAATTGTGCTTCTGATTCTTTTCTTAAAAAACAGCAACATCAACTAATATTGTCTATGTGTGCACTTAGTGATGGCTGACCCTGCAAATTTATTCAATAAATTTGACTAATAGTAGATTGCCCAGTGAAGTACAGCCTTCTAGATGTTTAAAAGTCATACACACAGGAGAGATGCTACCAGCATCACCACCAGAATCTTTCCATTGACTGAGCAGAGTCCTGAAAGAAAGCCTTACCCTATATCTCTATTACTGTCAGACAATGAAAACAGAGCAGGTAGAGTATCTGAAATAACAAGGAATAAATTAACACAACTAAAGCAACCCTAGGGAGATTCTATTAACTGACATTTTGGTACATGGTGATGTTGGTTATTTATTTATTTTGTTTTAATTTTATTTTATTCTTATTATTTTTATTTTTTATGGCTAAATATTTCTAATGAAGAAACTAAGGAGTAATAAAAATGACTCTCTAACCATATCCTGAAAGAAACCTCTTCTTCCACCAGAGGCCAGGCCAGCATCCTGAAGCCCATATAAGACTGTCCCCAACCCACCCTGTGCTCTCCCATCATAACTCCAACTGGCCCTCTTCTCCTCATCACCATATTGTAGCCCACACCTCTGGCAGAAGCTTTCTAGCCCATTAGAGGCCAGGCCAGCACTCCTAAAAACAGGTAAGCCACTCCTGCACCATCTCCTCCCAAGCTTAAGTCTGTGAGTCTTAATTTTCCAGATCTGAAACACCAGAGTACCCCTGGACAGATCAGATGTAGTGAGAATTGCAGCCCAAAATTTGGGCCATCAACTCTCTGCTGGACAAGAGGCTATTCAGGCAATTAGATGCCCAGCCCTAAACGTAAGCAGAGTCACTCTACTCAACAACAGTCAATGGCAGCCAGAAGACAAGATAGGACACAAAAACCAAGGAAAACTCCAACGAACAAAGACAAACTCAAAAATTGGCATGCATAATTGCATTCACTCCAAATTCAGCTGTCTAAATGCAAATGTAAGAACATGAACAACAATAATCAGTATATATTTCACCACCAGAGTCAAGCAATCCCACTGTAGCAAGCCCTAAATAATCCAACACAGCTGAGGCAAAAAAAAAGGCAACCTTAAAACCAACTTAATGATGATTATAGAGGTCCCTATGGAGGAAATAAATAAATCCGTTAGAGAAATTATGGAATGGACAATTAAAAAATTGGAGGGAATCAAAATCAAGAAAACCAAGAAAAAGAACTCAAAATTTGAAGGAAATGAATAAATCTGTTCAGGACTTGAAAATGGAAACAGAAGCAACAAAGAAAACATGAACTGTGAGATTCTGGAAATGAAAAATCTAGGTAAGCTAACAGGAGCTACAGATGCAATCATCACCAACAGAATATGAGAGATGGAAGACAGAATCTCAGTCATTGAATATACCATAGAAGAAATAGATTCATTGATAAAAATTGTTAAATCTAAAAAATTGCTGACACAAAACATTCGGGAATTCTGGAACACTATAAAAAGACCAAGTCTAAGTATAATAAGAACAGAGGAAGGAGAAAATTCCCAGTTCAAAGGCCCAGAAAAAATTTAACAAAATGTTAGAAGAAAATGTTCCTAACCTAAGAAGGACATGCCTATAAAGGTGCCATATGCTTACAAAACACCAAATAGATTGGAGCAGAAAAGAAAGACCCTTATCACATAATAATAAAAACATTAGATGCACAGAACAAATAAGAAATATTAAAAGCTTCAAGAGACAAAGGCCAGATAACATATAAAGGAAGATCTTTTAGAATTACCAACTTCTCAATGGAGACTTTAAATGTGAAAGGGGCCTGGACAGCTGTGCTACAGACTCTAAGAGACAACAGGTGCCAGTCTGGACTACTCTAATCAGAAAAACTTCAATCACTATAGACAGAGAAACAAGATATTCCATTATAAAGCCAAAGATAAACAATACCTATTCATAAATCAAGCCCTACAATAAATAATCTTGCATTAACATAACCCAAAGAAGAACACACACACACACACGTGCACACACATGTACACACACACAGGGGAGAGGGATTGAGAGAGAGAAAGAGAGAGACTACCACCATCAACAATTACAACAAAATAACAGTAATTAAAAATCATTGGACACTGTTATCTCTCAATAACAATGAACTCAATTCCCCCAATAAAAAGACACAGACTAACAGAATGAACTTGAAAACAAGATGCGTCATTCTTCTGCATACAACAAACACACCTAACATCACAGATAGACATTATCTCAGGATAAGGGGTTAAAAAAAGATTTTTCAAGAAATAGCACAAAGTAACAAGCCAGTGAAGCTATTCTAATATCTAACAAAATAGACATCAAATAAAATTAATCAAAAGAGATGGGGAAGGGCACTTCATAGTCATCAAAGGAAAAATATCCACAAGGATGATGTCTCAGTTCTCATCCTCTAAGCCCCAACATAAGGACCTAGATATGCAAAGTAAATACTACTAAAGCTTAACCAACACATCAAACCGCACGCATTAATTGTGGGAGACATCAATAACCCACATACCAATGGACAGATCATCCAGACAAAAACTAAACAGAGAAAAGCTGGAGCTAATCGATGTTATGACCCAAATGAACCTAAGAGATATTTACAGACAATGTCACTCAAACACAAAAAGAACACACTTTCTTTGAAGCACTTCACAAAACAGTCTCCAAAATTGACCACATACTTGGTCACAAAGCAAGTCTCAACATACACAAGAAAATGGTAACACAAGGGATCAGATGTGGAAGAATGCCCATGGAGAGTACTGAAAGAGATGACTGGAAAGAGTGTGCATTTGGGGTGACGTAGACCTGCAAAGGAATCTCTCAAGAAGCACCGAAGATGAACTGAGCTAAGACTCCAAGCATAAGTGGATACATAGCTTGAACTGACCATCTCCAGTGTCCAGGGAGCCTTCTAGGGGAGAGATTGGGATAACAAACAAGCCAGATAATCTTTGTCAGACCTATAGTCTGTCCTGTCTATGGATTGTGTTGGTGCAAAATTGTGTCAGGGCTTTTAAATATATCTTTTAAATTTTTAATTTAAATTTTAATTTATTAAAATATTTATTTATAATTTTACTATCCTTCCTCTAAACTATAGGCCCTTTGTGTATATATTGTGACTTTCATTACTGTGCCTTTTCTTGGGCTGTTTTCCTTCTGTTTTCCCCTATTCAGGTGTATTAGTTCATGATTTATCTTATTATATTATATTAATTATAATCCCTTAGGAGCCGGTTTACTTTTTAATGAGAGACAGGAAGAGTATAGATCCAAATAGAACAGGAAGTGGGTAGGAAGTTGGAGGAGTAGAGAGAGCATAAACCATAATCAGAATATATTCTATGATAAAAAGTCTATTTTCAATAAAAGGAAACAGTAAACATATAAAAAAGAAAGCAGTAGAAAAGTGTGAATAGAAAGGACTGATTTTTGTTCTTAGCACCAGTGTTGGATCCTGACTCACACATTTGAATGTAGTTGCAAATAAAAATAAAATGAGATCTTTATGAATAGAAATATACTGGATAGATATATATCAACTCAATATAGGCCAAGGTCAGCTGAGATGGGCTGATGATCAATTAAGGGATTGCCTCCATAAAATAGGGCTATAGGCAAGTGTGTAGGGCATTTTCTCGATTATTGATTTATGAAGGAGGGCCAATTGTGTGGCAGTTTCATCCCTGCATTAACTGTCCTGGATTCTAAAAGAAAGCAAGGTGAGCAAGTCAGTCAGCAACACTTTATTGCCTCTGCATCAGTTCCTGCTTCCATGTTCCTGCTTTGTTTGTGTTCCTGTCCTGATTTCCTACAGTGATGGACAATGGCATGCAACTGTAAGAGGGAAAAAAAAAAACCCTTTCCTCCCCAACTTGCTTTTATCCTACTATTTATCATAGCAATAATAATCCCAACCAAGATAAGTAATCTGTACAAACAACTGATTATGCATGTAAAATATGTAAATGTTTGTTATTATACTATTTTTAAGTTATTTTTAGTTTTGGAATATTTATATGTACACATGTACAAAAGTAAACTTTTAAGATTTCAAAACAAATAATGCAAACTTCTTACTATATAAGATAAAATTATAGATGATGCCTTAATAAATAACAAGAAATATGCATATCAGTGTAACACCATTTGTACTTTTTAATCTTATAAACCCAAGAGTTTAATAAATGCAAAGAATGATCACAAATTGATTTTCATTTACAAACTTTAATATAACTATATATATGATTGACAAAGGATTAAATTAGTTAATAGATACGTAAAACTTCACATAGAAATATCCACATAATCATATTGCAAATGAGCAAAGGCATATTTGGCAGAGTAAAATCTAAAACTGATCGATAAACTGTAAAGATATATTCAAACGTATTGGTAATCCTGTAAATTAGGAGCAAAATAAGGGGGCTAGACGTGACAGCTCAGCACTTGTTCCTGTAGAGAATCCTGATATGATAAACAGCACCCATAGCATTGCTTTCAGTCATCCATATTTTCGGTTACAGGGACTGTTGCCTCCTGTAACTTCTGTGAGTACCAGACATACATGCTTATACACATACGTGCAGACAAAACACTAACACACATTAAAAATCCTAAATAAAAAAAAACAGATTTTAAAACTGAGCTATCATCTCAATCTACCCATATTTCACAACTAAAATACCTATGTATGAATCAAGTTATTGAAATAATAGATTAGCTGTAGAGATATAATTTGGTAGTATATCTTTGTGAGGCAATTTGTGATTACACTGAAAATATCATTATGTACATGACTCAACAATGATTCTTGTTCTCAGAATATAATAATCACATAGAAAATTCTTAATATGAATGGAGATAATTTGGATTCCACCACTACATTTGTATAGCATAAAAGTTAGAAACTCAAACACCCATGTACAAATCAATAAACATGTAAGTTAAGTGTAATTATATAGGAGACTAGAACAGCAAAAATTAGTTATAATCAAATGACCCAATATATTTACCGATATTATTTAAAATAAACGGGATAAATTCTATGAAGTATGGTATAATAATTATATCCCAGTAAAGCTGGAAAAATGTAGAGGGCACAAAATTCTAAAACAGTTATATTTTGTGATTGGAAGACAGGGGTTGGATTGTCAAATTTCCTCTTTTGATGCTGCTTTTCGTGATCCTTATAATTTTGGCTATCCTTTGCCTCAACGACTTTAGTTATGAGCTTTACCAGAACAAGACCAAGGCCAGGGGATTATGAAAGAATAAAAATAAAACCATATCCATAAAACATCCATCTAGCATAAAAGGCATGTCTGTACCACCTTTGTAGTTTCTCAAAAACAACCTGCTCTCCACAGTCTGTGTGTTACTCGTTTATTTATCTCTTAAGCAGGGATCTTATATTTTCATGTAGTGATCATCCAAACACCATCGCTTAACTGATATGAGTCATTTATTACTCCAAAAAGTCTCCATGAGTATTTACCTCAGATTAGACTCACTGTTTTGCCTTAGTGAATTATCAGTATATTACTAAAATTAGAATTTATTTTGAATAACATAGATCTATTATTTTCTAATTTACAGACGGTACTATTATTTTTTCATTCAACTGATAAAAATGGTGAAACTCCAGTACATTTTGATCTGGTACACACTCATAAATTCTTGGACTATTTGTGTGTTATGTTAATTATAAGTGGAGAAAGGTCTGCAGAACCAGAAGTGTTTCCAGAATCCCCCCTTTTTTCCCAATGGGTCACATGCTTATTAAGGGAAAGAAATCCCATTTTGAACAATGTGATATAATAAAAATAATGTATATCCTTCAAGTCTAGTGATCCCTTTAAGCATGTAACTTAGTATTATTCTGAACTGATTTCTGAAAAATCAGAGGGATGTTAAGATCATATTTGGTATAATTTTAATTTTTTCTTTAATCCCTTCTTTGTACTGATTCTTCAAATGTTCTTCCATTGATATATTTATCAGTAAGAAGATGGATATGATGATGGAGGAAAAAAATATGATCAAAAAAATTATATAGATATATAAACTGTAATGAAACTGATGATTCCATTTAAATAATGCACAATAGTATTTTAAAAGCTTAAAAATATCACAAGCCTTAGTGCAATCCTTTACATAAAATTACATTTCTTTGTTCTTATTTCTCTTCCATTTTTTAGTCTTTGCTTTATTTTCTCATCAAATCGATGTGTTTCCTAAATGCTATGTTTTGTATGCATTGAAAGCTCATGAGGGTATTTATCATTGTCTTATGCTTTTTCTTTGTCTCCTAAGACTCTAAGTTTAGTATCTGAAAGTGTCAATGCCTGTAAATTATCAAGGATGAAACTTATGTCTACACCACATATCAGTTCTTGACACTATAATTGCATTTTTACTGTATGCTTATTTACCTTTATATTATATGTAATCATGTCTGAGTCTTCTGGTGGCAAAAATATCTTTTCAGAAAGCTAAGATTTGGCTTCTGGGGAGCAATGCATCTTGAAAACAGGCTTTGAAGCTATTTAGGAAACAAAAGAAAGTGTGTATGTTAACCTGGTATGTCTTTAGCACACTCTGAATACTAAATATTGCAGCACAGAAAGTATAGTTATCTACAAAGTGAGGAGAATACAAAGTGAAATTAATACTGGATTTATGAAGAGATCTGGAAATTTGAATTGGTGCCATCATTTTAGATACTTGGCCTTCTTCTCTGGGAAATCAATACTGAACATTTTTTCCTCTTATATAACCCAATGATATTTCTTAGTACTTTATGCATGTTACAATGGGTTTTCTTTTACAATTAAATCTGTCTTAACTGTTATACTAGTTTTCATCTGCTGTCTAGTATTTGACAATTCTTTAGGCTGATGTTTTCCACACATGAAATTCTCTTATGGACAGTATCTTAAAACATATTCTTTAAATTCCTTTAGTTCTACAAATTGCTTAAAAGGTAAAAGCTTCTTTTGATTTCTTCTGCCCCAAACGTAACTCACCCATGAAGAGAGTGACAGGCTCAACATCACTATAGGTATTTTGAATACTTCCGAAAATCTCGGTTCTATGATCTTGCTCTTTATTTCATAATATAATAGTATTGTTACATCTCTTTTTCTTTCAGCTTATTATTTGTATTCTAAATCAGAAGAACAAAATGTTACATTTAGTTCTTTTTTATTTTAAATAAAATTTAGATATGTTAGGATGCATGTATAAGAAAGCAAACTAAATTAATGTTTACCTTTGTGAATAAATTAGATATAACTAAGTCCGTCACTTTGAGGAAGTAAACTTAAATTAAAAATTATTATTATTTTATGCATCAAGTGTTTTGCCTGGCTGTGTCATGTGTACCATATTCATGTGTGATATCTGAGGAGGTCAGAAGAGAGTGTCCGATGCTCTGGAACTAGGATTACTGATGGCTGTAAAGTGCAATATGGGTACTGAGAATCTAACTCAGATTCTCTAGAAAAGCAGGCAGTGATCTTAACCACCTAGATAGATATCTCTCCATACTCAAATGACCTTTTTGATTTCCAGTAAAGAAGAAATACTGTATCTTTTATTGAACTTGCATGAATGAAAAAGAGTAGATTAACAATAAGACGGTTGATGGATATAATTCTAAAGTATGAAGTTCACTGTCCTACAATTCAAAATATCACTGATATAAGTAGCCATTAAACTTATTGAATTTAGCCAACCATATCATTAAATGTCAAGTTAAATGCCTGTCTTCTGATTTGTTTGACACAGATTACTAAGAACAGAGACAAGCGTCCTTTAGCTAGTAATGAGCCAAAGTGCTCATTATTGTAACCATTTAATCTATATATTACCCATGCTTGCTCATATCCTACGTTTCATAAAATTATATAAAATATATTCTCTTTAGAAGTTACATATTTAATCACTGATTATCAATTTTATTTAATGCAATATAGTCTCACAACATTTTACATACAAATATCAATGGGGGAGATTTCATCACTGAACTGAACTGAAAAAAATAGAGAATATCAACACAGTGTTTGCTTGATATTTTACTAGAATTTAAAAGAGACCATCATTTTATAGAGAACATTCACAAAAGAATCAAAAACTTGCTACAGCCCCCCTCTTCATAAGTTATTCATTTCTTGTATTAATTTGGTGCATTTCTTTTATTGAATAATTAAAAAATAAAATAAGTTGTAGATGGAAGTTTCTGTCCTCCCTGGTCCTGCAGCTATTCAGTTCCAAATAAACACATGGAGGCTTATATTAATTATAACCTGTTTGGTCTATTACTCAGGCTTGTTGCTAACTAGTCAACCCATAATTGTTATCTATGTTTAGCCATGTGACTTGGTACCTCTTCTCAGTAAGACATTCTCATCTTGCTTCCTCTGCATCTGGCTGATGCCTTTCTTCCAGAATTTTTCTAGTCTGATTTCCCTGCCTACGCTTCCTGCCTGGCTACTGACCAGTCAGTGTTTTATTAAACCAATACAAGTGACAAATCTTTACAATGTACAAAAGCATTATTCCACAGAAATAAGTTTATTAATTAAAGTCCATTTAGGCCTTACTCTGTTTTCTACAAATCTGCGTATGTTGAGACATATGACCATCCATTTGGTGTCATGCTAAAGAGCTTCAATGACCTATACACTGACTGCACTCTGCATTACATTTCTTCTCTCATTAACCTTGAAACCATTGATCATGTTACTGTTTTCATAGTTTTATCTTATCTTGTATAAAATAGAGTTGGAATGAAAACACATTTTTTACACATATTGATTAAATACCTTGATTTCTTCTAATTTGATGATTACAAACAAGGCTTGTATTAACTTTGCTGTGTGAGCTTTTGTAAGGATGTGAATGCTCAACTTGTTTTGTAAATGCTTAAGCCTGAAGGCACTCAATTTTGCATTAAATCTTAGGTTAACTGATTAAAGCACAGGCAGTTTGTTTGTTAAAGGGCTGAACTGTTTTGCCTACCTCAGAGTGACAGATGAGATTCCGAGTGTTTTCTGTATTAATCAGCCTTCAGTGTGACATATTTTAGCCATTCTAAAACTATAGGTTTGAACCACATTGTTATGTTATGGTGTCTTGTGATTATACAGATAGACATATATGTATATACATATACACACATGTGTATATGGTATAGTATATATAATACTACAAAAAAACTAAACATGTATATGGTACTATCTTTTTGTGTTTTTTCCTTCCATATACATTTTCTGATGTCTATCCAGATCTTTTCTCTATTTCAAAATATAATTAGTATATACTTACATGTTTGATCAAAGCCACCCTATTCCATTCTCTCTAATTTCTTCTCTCTATTCACCTACTACTTTTCCCTCCTAATTTCATGTGCTTTACCTTTATTAATACTCTGGATTTGTCAACCTTTTCACTCTTATTCTGCAATGAGAGATTCCTGAGCCTTGGGAGGATGATATAGATGTTCCATTTAGAACTGAACTTCACAAAGTCTTTGTTTTCTGCATATTGACTGGTTGTGTGTCTCTGTATTAATTCCATAGAAATTACTATTATAAAACAAGAGAGAGAAGGTTTTTCCTGATGGTAGCTGAGAGATGTAGTAATCTATAGTTATAAAGATAAGAACATTGGGGGAAATTTATTATTATGATGTCAATTTTGCAGTAATATAGAGCTACATTGTCACTTAGCCAGTTATGGATTTTTACTCAGGTAATGGTACCAAGTATGGGTTCCATCTTGTAGAGCAGGTTTTGAGCCCAATCAGGGAATGGTTTAGTACAACCATAATATTCATGTCACTATTGCACCTGTGAGTATATCTTGCCAGGTTAGTTATTATTGTAGCTTTCAGGGTGCACAACAGGATAAAATTGTTGATGACTTTTTTAACCAGTTAGTGTGCATAGAAATTTCTAGTATTATGAATGCCAGCCCAGTAGATATGAAGATTCCATATTGGTACCAGGTCAATTTATCCATGTCCTGTGACTCAGGTATTTGGTGCCTTCAGCAATAGAATATTACTGTCAAATTCTGTATTGTAGGTAAAGCAATGCTAATAGCCTACAATGTTTTGGAAAGGTCTATAAGATTCTCTAGACAAATCACTTGAAAAAGTGGTAACCCATTCCCAGGAATGTTTTTTTTTTTTTTTATTTTCTAACTCATGGTTCATTTAGGAAGTATGGTCTCCCATTACAATTAACTTAGTTTTAACCTGTTTTATGTATATAAAGCTATATAATTTAGGCAGCTTCTATAGTAATTGGTTTCCACATGATATTTAGGGGATGGAGGGCACCAGAAGAATAGAGTCCCCTGAGTCAACTAAACAAAGTGCATATGAGCTCACAAAGAATGGAGCAGTGAGCGGCGGGTCTACATGAGTCTGTACAGGGATCTCGGCATACATACTAGAGCTATTAGCTTAGTATTTTATTGGGGGGTGTTTTATTTGAAACTGAGTCTACATGAGTCTGTACAGGGATCTCGGCATACATACTAGAGCTATTAGCTTAGTATTTTATTGGGGGGTGTTTTATTTGAAACTGGGTCTACATGAGTCTGTACAGGGATCTCGGCATACATACTAGAGCTATTAGCTTAGTATTTTATTGGGGGCTGTTTTATTTGAAACTGAGTCTACATGAGTCTGTACAGGGATCTCGGCATACATACTAGAGCTATTAGCTTAGTATTTTATTGGGGGGTGTTTTATTTGAAACTG
>PVIU01033606.1:0-12217 GCA_004026605.1 Ondatra zibethicus
TCTGTTTGGATGGAATATTCTATAGATGTCTGTTAAGTCCATTTGAGTCATAACATCTGTTAGTTCTCTTATTTCTCTGTTCATTTTTTGTCTGATTGACCTGTCCAGTGGTGAGAGGGGAGTGTTGAAGTCTCCCACTATCAGTGTGTGGGGTTTAATATATGATTTAAGCTTTCGAAGTGTTTCTTTGACATATGAACATGCCCTTGTATTTGGAGCATAGATGTTCAATATTGAAATTTCTTCTTGATGGATTTTCCCTGTGACTAATATGAAATGACTTTGTCTCTTTTGACTGATTTTAGCTTGAAGTCTATTTTGTTAGATATTAGGATAGCTACACCTGCTTGTTTCTTAGGTCCATTTGATTGGTATATTTTTTCCCAACCTTTTACTTTGAGATAATGTCTGTCTTTGAGGTTGAGATGCATTTCTTGTATGCAGAAGAAGGATGGGTTCTGTTTTCGTATCCAATCTGTTAGCCTGTGCCTTTTTATGGGTGAGTTGAGTCCACTTACATTTAGGGATAATAATGACCAGTGGTTGCTATCTCCTGTTAATTTGGTTTTCCTCGTTGGTGATGTTATTTTGTGCGTTTTTGGTTTTTTTGTTTGTTTGTTTATTTCTTCTTTGGGCTTTGCTGTAATGAGATCATCAATTGTGTGTGTTTTTGTTGGTGTAGCCATCTTGCTTGGGTTGGAGTTTTCCTTCTAGTATTTTGTGTAGGACTGGGTTTGTGGTTAGGTATTGGTGAAATCTAGATTTGACATGGAATATCTTTTGTCCTTCTATGGTGATCGAAAGTTTTGCTGGGTATAGTAGCTTGGGCTGGCATCCATGGTCTCTCAATGTCTGCATAATGCTTGACCATGACCTTCTGGCTTTCATTGTCTCCGCTGAGAAGTCAGGTGTAATTCTGATAGGTCTACCTTTATATGTTACTTGTCCTTTTTCCTTTGCAGGTCTTAATATTCTTTCTTTACTCTGTATGTTTAGTGTTTTGATTATTATGTGGCAAGAGGACTTTTTGTTTTGGATCCAGTCTATTTGGTGTTCTGTAAGCTTCTTGTATCTTCATAGGCATATCTTTCTTTAGGTAGGGAAAGTTTTCTTCAATGATTTTGTTAAATATATTTTCTGTGCCTTTGAGTTGACTTTCTTCTCCTTCTTCTATACCTATTATTCTAAGATTTGGCCTTTTTATGTTGACCCATATTTCATGGATATTTTGGGTTAGGCTTTTGTTAGATTTAATGTTTTCTTTAACTGATGAGTCTATTTCCTCTATTTCATCTTCCACACTTGAGATTCTCTTCCATTTGTTGTATTCTGTTGTTCGTACTTGCATTTGTGGTTCCTGTTCTTTTCCTCATGATTTCTGTTTCTATAATTCCTTCTGCTTGTGTTTTCCTTATTTTTTCTATCTCAGTTTTCAAGACCTGAATAGTTTCTGTTATATGTTTGAGTGCTTTTTCTTGGTTTTAAGTGATTTGGTGATATCTTCCAATTTTTCGTTTGTTTTTTTTCCATTTCTTTAAGGTAATTTCTCAATTCATCTTTAATAATTTCAGATATTCTCTTGTGGTTATTTTTTAGATCATTTTCTTCTGGTTCATCCATATTTGGTTGTTCCGGTCTTAGTTTTGTAGGGTCTTTGGGTTTCACTGGTATTGTGTTGTTCTTTGTGGTGTAACTTGTGATCTTACCTTTTCTACTCATCTTTTCCTGTTATAGGTGTGGATGGTGGTGTTAAGATTCTTTTGTATAATTTCCTAGGTGCCAGTAGATCAAAAGCTAAGATGGTTTTCCTAGTAGTGCAGTCAGTGTCCCAGTTCGAGTTACTTCGTTGGTTATTCCTGTTCTGGAGGTAGCTCAGTGTTCCTGTATTTTGGTCTGCCCTCTTGGAGTTTGCTGTCTCAAGCCTACTTTGGTCTAGGCTGCTGGCTTTGATCTGTTTCTGTAAATCTTGGTCTGGATCTCCTCTTGTAGATATCCCTGGCTTGGAGTCAGTCCTGCTCTGGTGGAGATCGCTGGCTCTGGATTTGGTCGCTGGGTCAATCCTGATCTGCTCGAGTCCCGGGGACCGGGTTGACTCCTATCTTCTGCACCTGGTTGAGCCCGTTCTCTCCTTGTCCTGGGTAACTGGTTCAGTCCCACTCCGGTTCCAGTGGAGGTCGCGGGCTCTGAGTCAGGTCGTTGGTTCAATCAGTGTCCCAGGACTGGGTTGGCTCCCAGGGCTGGATTTGCTCCTGGCTTCTGCCCCAGGGGGAGCCTGTTTCCTCAGCTCTCTCTGTCCTAGGAGTCTAAGTATGTTTCTTTTTATACTCTAGCTCTTAAGTCTCACAGACATCTTTCCCATTTCAAAACCTAAGTTTTTATATCCTAATATTCTTTCGGGGGGGGGGGGGTAATGGGGACGAAACAGTGCTTTTCTGTATAGCCCCAACTGTCCTGAAACTCTAGACCAGGCTGGCTTTGAATGTAGAGATCAGCCCTTTGCCTCCCAAGTGCTGGGATTAAAGGCATGTGCCACCACTGCCTGGCTATCCAGATAGTCTTAGAGTTTATGTTCTCAAAAAAAAAGATTTATTTTTAATTCATGTGTATGAATATTTTGCTTAAATGTATGTAAGGTACTACTTGCTGCCTGATGCTTGCAGAGCCAGAGGAGGGTGCCATATTCCCTGGAACTGGAGTTAAGGATAATTAATTGTAGGCCAATATAGGTGCATGGAGCTGAACCCAGGACTTCTGCAAAAGTAGCTAGTGCTCTTAACTGCTGACCTATCTCTCTAGTTCCAGTTGATAACATTTGGTCATGAATCTTTCTGCCCAAGGAATGCCTCAGTATCTGTTTTGGAAACACCCACATTTAGCCCATGGTAGTGCATGTCTATAATACCTGTATTCTCAAACACAGGCCTATTAAAAGCTAACCCTAAATCCAAGACCAGTTTTTTCTGCATAGAGTTCCAAGAAAAGCCAGGAGTACAAAGTGCTCTCTTTCAGAACATGCAAAACCAAACAAACCCATTTGGCAACTTTTCATACTAACAGAAAAGAATGCGTTCACCAAAGAATTCCTGACTGCCAAGCTAGTCATGGAAACTTTGAATAGGATTTTTAAGATAGTATATATGGATAGGTGTTTTCCTACATGTATATTTGTGTACCATATGCATGCAGTAACCACAGAAACCGAAAGAGATTATTGGATCTGCAGGACTCGAGTTCAGACAGTTGTTAGCTGCTATATGGATGCTGAGACTCAACACCCATGTCCTCTGGAAGAGCAGGCAGAGCTCTTAACTCCTGAGCCGTGTCTTCAACTCCCTGGATAGGGATATACTTTATATCTATACATATACTTTAGGTTAGGAATGCTTGTAAGAAACACAACTACAGACATAATTACTCTTACTTTTAAATTTTTATTGTTTTTCTGTATGCGTAGTATCCCAGCATGTATGTCTATACTTTAATGAGTTCCTGGTTTCCAGGGAGGCCAGAATAGAGCATTGGATCCCCTAGAACTGGAGTTTCCTACATGAGCTGCCATGTGGGCATTGGGAATCAAACTCAGGTCCTCTAAAAGAATGGTGCTCTTAATTGCTGAACCATCTCTCTAACCATATAACAACCTTTTAAAGTTAGCCAAACACTGGGGGTGAGGGGCTAGGCCAGATCTTTGAATCTGAAAGGCAAGTGTTTTTCCATCATACTATCTATGTCCCTGACCTCTACTGCCCCCCATCCCTGCTCTCTCGCCCCAAAACAGGAATTCACTATGTGCTAGTGGTTGGCCTCAAACTGGAACACCTGCTGCCTCTGCTTCCTGAGTGCTGGGATTATGGACAGACATGCAGTATCGCGGCTAGACCTGCTTTTCACTTACTTATCTAGTTTGGAGTCTGCCATCAGACACTGAAATGAGCACACAGAACTGCTAGACAGTTCAGTCTCCGCATTTCCACAGAGAACCTAGCAAGCTTCTTGGAGTCCACAGGAAAATTCCCAGTACTAAAGAAGATGCTTTTTCATTTCAACTGAGAACTTAGAAAGCTTCAAGATACAAACCATCTCCCACAGTGCAGGAAGCCTTGATGAAGAGATCCAGTGCGGTCAGGAGTCTGTGCTAGTGGGCACAGGGCACAACAGAGGAGCTGGCGACTCCTCAGAAGGAGGACACTGGACTCATCTCATGTAGGCTTGGCTGTGTTTCCTGTTGCTTGGAGCGCTTGCAGTATTTGTACAATAGAAACACCAAGCTACAGACTCCAAGAAGCAGAAGAGCGAAGAGCACATACAATGCCGTATGTGCTTCTGTGATGCCCAGCATCAGCCCCAGGAAGGGCACTTCTGCCTTCACGGGGCTGGCAGTGGGTTCAGCATCTAGGAGAGGACAATGGGGACTTAGGCACTGGCATTCTGCAAAGGTCCCGGTGATCCTGGAGTCAGGGGACTGCATAGAACCCTCCTCCCAAACACATACAGCAAAAGAAAGCTCGCCGCTGTGGTGTCGGTGTGGATTGCCTTCACCATTGTGTTTTTGTACGTGCATACCACGATGTTCATGTATGGACAGAGCATAATTTTCAGGAGGTCTCTATTTCCACTTTGGGCTCTTAGTATTAAACTCATACCATAATGCTTTTCCATACAAAACCATGAGCCATCTCACTATGCTACCCCAATGCCACATCCTTTGTTCACCTGAGACTGGTCTCATGTAACCCAGACAGACCTCAATTATGCTATGTAGTCATGGATGACCTTGAACTTCAAATTCTACTGCCTCTACTTCTTGGGTGCTCCAATTGCAGGCCTGGGCAACTGTACCGTTTGTGTAGCGCTGGATATTGTCATAGCCATTTATATATTTTAGTCACCCCACAAGTACTACCCATAGTGTTTATAAAATCCTTTAACTTGACCTAGAAACAACCTGGAAGCCTCTGTCCTTCTCAAGGAAGGTGCAGCAGAGTTAGAGGTAGGACTGGAGGAATCTAGCTCTGCTCATTCCCACAGCAGGGCCCAGTCTCTAGGGGAAGACAGGCTCTGGAGAGACCTGCAGCAGCCCAAAGGCGCCTGGAGCACATGCTAATGAATGCAGGGGACAGAAGGGCAGAAGAAGGGCAGGAACTAGAGGAAGGCGGGTGGAAAGAGCAGCTCCCCCTCACCCTTGACCCCACAGTGTTGGTCCCTCCCAGCACCACCTCACCCTCTGGTTGCTGGAGACAAGGGTGAGGTCCTTGTTCAGGGTCAGGAAAGCCATTGCAGCGCACCACAGAGGCGTAGAACTTGGCCGATGCCTTGGGGATCCTTGGCAGAGAAGGGTCTGAGCGGTTCACATAGTGCACACCAAACCTCTCTGTAAAGCCTGTGGCCCATTCAAAGTTGTCCATTATGCTCCACAATGTGTATCCTCGAAGGTCCACCTTATCCTGCACAGCGGCTAAAAAACATGCTGGGTGTGAACACTTCACGTTAAGACTCATGTGTGCCGGGCCTCCTGAAGCCGGGCTCATTGTTGTCCCCACTGTCCTGCTTTGTAGAGTGTGAGTTCCTACTCTAAGGCCCTTCCTGTGTGATAGCAGGTCCTCTACAGGGGACATGCGGGGCCATTGGTATCTTTCTAGAAAGGCTCAGTTCTGAATGGAACCAGGATAGCCTGAGCTAACCCCACAGCTTTCTTCTGTAGCTCGGGGGATTGGTCTGAGTCAGGACCTAGAAATACGCATGGAGAGGCAGGAGTGTTTAGAAGAAAAAGATCTGAGCTGTAGTTAAGACCTCCTGTCTGTTCCCTTTACTGTAGTAGAACCTGAGGTTTGCACATCTATCAGACACATAGTTTGTAGCTATGTGACTATGTGAGTGCTGTGTGGTGCATGTAGAGGCCAGAGGTGAAGCTCGGTTCTGCCCTCGTTGTTCTTCTAGACAAGTAGGCTAGGCTGCCAGCCAAAGAGACCCAAGGATCCTCCATTTTCTCCCTCCCCAGTGCTGGGATTCCAAGCACCCACCACCACACCCAGCATTCCACATGGTGTCTGGGATTGAACCCAGGGCTCACGGTTGTACAGTGAGCACTTTCTCACCTGAGCTGCCATCCCAGCCCTCCTGCCTTGCAAACAGAAGGCCCTAGAGCCAGCCACCAGACAACTCTTGCCTGCTCACAGAGGAAAGCAATGTGCAGAGATGCCAAACAGCAAGAAAGACTAAGGGTTGCAGAGGACTCGGGTCAGGAACTAACTTAGGCCTGTTCAGGGAACTGGGTTTACTTGCTGGGTGTCTGAAGGACTGAATCTAGCCTCAAACAAATGCTCAAACTCCTCTGAGCAAAGGGCCTTGTCATTAGTGTCCCCGAGGGACCAGACTACCCTCCTGCACACACTGATGCTCCAGCAATGAAGGGGCTCACTGGGGCCAGGCAGTGCGGGAGCTCTTACCTTTGAGGGCCTCATTGATGTAGCTGCGGAGGTAGTAGATCCTGTCGGTGTCATTGAGTTCTGGGTCCCCCCGTCTGGACACCCCATTCTCTGTGACATAAATTGGAGGGTTGTTGTATTCCTCCTTCAGCCAGTTCAAGATCCTCCGGAAGCCAAAAGGGGTCACCTTCAGCCAGAAGGAGCCAGAGTCTGGCCAAGAGCTGTCTGCAATGGTGGCCACGCCCCTGCGAGTTCACAAGGTAAAGAAGATGTCTTGTTTATAAACCCAGAGGATGGCCTCAGTTGTGACATCTAATCCTCTGTTAATTCTACTCACATAGAACACCTCACACTAACATGAACAGCTCTACATGTCCCCAGCTCCTGTGCGCTGTTGAAAGGGAAATGCTACCGTGAGAGAGTGGTCCCCATGCAGTTGCTGTGATCTGAACTCAGGACTTCTGGAAGAGCAGCCAGTTCTTAACCACTGAGCCATCACCCCAGCCTCATGCAAGAATATCTTATTCTCGTTTCTCAGTGTTTTCTCCATGTATTTATACTATTTATATAGCACAGACAGAATAGTTTGGCCTTTGTATTGAAAAAGAAGCCAAGGACATATGTTAGGGAAAGCAGCTGGGAGATGCAATGTCCCATGGCTGTCACGTGCTGTAGCCATCAAGCAAACCCTGGTATACAGACCATCAGGAATATTCTGAGGACAGACAGACATGAATCTACACTGGGTAAAGGGCACATCCCTCCTCAGGTATCCTGTTGTTTGTCTTACCTGTCTCCATCAAAGGAAGAGAAGGCGGCAGGATAGTTGAGGTTGTAGGCCAGTACAGTGGTGTAGTGGTTGAACCCGAAAAAGTCAAAGGTGCCGTTGATCCTCTTCTTCTCGCTCTCTGTAAATTCAGGGAGCCTGGGAAGAGGGAGCCATTAGCGGAAGAGTCAGGAGGATCCCACTGAGGAGAGACTGTCGGGACAGGGTAGGGGCACTCGGAACTCCAGACACGTGGCTGACTAGAGCAGCTCCCACAAAGGGAAGCCCTTCAGGTGGTGCTCCTGCCTGCTGCTGCATCCCTTCTCCCCGCAAAGACCCACTCTGCCCACTGGCCTCACAGTCGCGGGCAAGCTCCCTGCAGGCTGTCCCCCAGCCCCGCCCCGTTACCTTCAGACATTCTGAGTTTTATTATGTATGATAGGTTTGACAACCAAGACTGCATCTGAAGTAATTTCTTTTACCTATTCCTTTATGCTCTTAAATTAGCCTTTGTCATTTGTGTCCTCCCAGCTCACACTTTGTTCCTCTCTTTTCCTGGGTTTGCCTCATTCAGGTGCCCTCTGCTGTCTGTCCTTACTAATGGGGAAGTTTTGAGAACTGAATGTTGGATTGTGGACTTTCGTGTCTGATTATTTCACTGAACTGTGCTCTCAACCCTTGCTTCTCTCTCTGGAGTCTGTAATGGCTCCTCAGCTGTGGCCTTAAGGCCATGTCCCTGTCCCTGTCCAGCTTCCATGTGGCCCTGCCCTGCAGCAAGCTCATCTCAACTCTGCTGCTCAGTCTCCCTCTGTCTGACCACAGCGACTTCTGCTGCCCCAGCTTCTTGTTCTGAGGCCCTGCTCTACCAATGCCCTACCTTGGCTCTGAAATCCCCAGGTCTACCAACCTCCTGGTCTTTGGACTTTTCTTTGTACTGAGGAAACTGAGGACTAGAAACCCATGCCAGCTCATCTTCCCTGCTGGCCTGCCAGCATCTAGAGGAGCCAGACTCTGCCTATGGACCCCACAACTTAGTTCTGACCCAGGTGTGCAGCAGCTGCTGAGCAAAGCTGTGTGCCGGGCCCAGAATGCCCAGTAGCAGATGGTATTTCAGACACAGTGGCATAGCCTTGCACATCAGGACTGCCCTGCATAGGCCAGGGGTGTGCTACAAGGTAAGAACTACAATTTTGTGATAGAAGAGAAGGCAGATTTGGGAGAAAGACTCAAAGGCTATTAGGAATAGATGTCTGCTAAATTCCTATCATCCTCTGCCAGTCACTTGAGCTGGAGTTGGGCTTTTGAGTCTTTCCCCAAAAGGCCAGGAGCCATCTTTTTGTGCCTTTTGTGGAAAGGATTTGTGGATGTTGGTTTGAAGACAGGCAGCCTTGTCTGAGCATCATTTTGTGGTCAGGAACTCTGGCCCTGACCTCTGTTATTCTCCTCAGTATTAAGAGCACCTTGGAAACCACAACTTCCAGTTGCTGCTCCCAGGAAGTGCAGAACAGGCAAACAGGGATGCTCTGTTGTAAACCACTGCCCTGTGCTGGTCAAATGACAGAAAGCATGTGCCTGACAGTCCCCAAGCAATGGCTTTCTCTCAAGGTGATAAATAGAGCAGAGTAAGTAAACTGGGGAACTAGTTCATGAGCAAGGCAATGGGGTTGCTTAGGACCGGGTACTCTCTCTGGACAGTTTCCCCGGCTACCCTGGAGAACTATAAAGCGACTGTCTCAACAGGCACATTCCTGTGCCAGGATTGAGCTCAGTTTTCTTTTGTTTTAATTAAAAAAACTTCTTTCTCGAGCTGGAGAGAAGGCTTAGAGGTCAAGACCACTGCCTGCTCTTCTAAACGTTCAGAGTTCAATTCTGACAAACCACCTGGTGGCTCCCAACCATCTAGAATGAGATCTGATACCCTCTTATAGTGTGTAGGCATGCATGCAACAGAATACTGAATATATAATAAAAAAATTATTTTCATAAAAAGAAAATATTTTTCTCCTACAAAATGTCTTGAATATGTTTTCCCCTCCTCAGCTCTACCTAAATCCTCCCCACCTCCCTTGCTCACCCAATTTTGTTTTTTTCTATTTCAAAAACAAAAGTCAAAACAAAGCAAACAAAAGCCCCATCACTCAGTCTCATCAGAAAACCCTCTTCCTACAATAGATGGGCATTAACGGAGAGCCACAACTGAACAAGGTGCAGAGTGGGAGACTTTGGAGCACTGTCCTAAATGGGTGTCTTCCTCAAACCCGCCCTTGAGAACTATGTGCAATGAATGAGGTGGGAAGATTGTAGAGTCAGAGGCGATGGGTGACCCTAAGTGTCTTTCTGAGTTTTACAGATGCTATCACATGCCATCTTCATAGCAAGGAGGCAAGTTCTAGGCACGGTGCCCTTCCTGGCACTGACACTCACACTGCTCACTCACCGCTGAGGATACAGCACTGACCTTGACTTGCTGAGGCCCGCCGCCAGGCTCCTTTCAAGGACCCGTGTCTTCATCACCTCCGGGTAATCTCCGTTTTTGAAGATGGGGTGTGCAAACCAGCCTCCCATGAACTGTGTGGGGGTAAATCGCTGTTGAAACTGACATGGGAGAGAGGCGTCTCACCTCTCCCGGGCACCAGCAGGCCTGGGGGGGCTGTACCATCAGCGTCACTCTCTCCCTCCTGTCAGGGGTCTTCACTGAACATGACTGTTTCCTGCTGGCATCTGCTTACTATACTATAGACTTCCAGGGACAGTATAAGCACATCCTTCTTCTGAGAATTAGAAAATAGGGGCACTAGAGCTGCTCAGAATTTAAGGACCTCTTGGCACCCAGAGGTGACGGCTACAGCCTCCTCTATAACCTACTGTAGGCGAAGCAGGAGGTTATAGTGGAGGAGATTAGCATCAAGTCAGCGCTGCATCCAGTGAGGCCTACATATAACCAAGGTCTCACAGTAGCACAGGCAAGCCTCAAACTTGCTGTGTAGCCAAGGATGCCCATGCACTCCCGATCCTCCTGCTTCAGTCTCCAAAGTGCTAGGCTCACAGGCACGCATCACCACAACCAGGCTTATGCAGAGCTGAGGACAGAACCTCAGGCTCCATGCATGCTAAGCAAGCACTCAACCAATGAGTTTCTTCCCTATCCCTATACTAACAATTTGTTTAAATTATCATTAGTGTTATTGGTAGTGGTGACAGTGGCAGTGGTGTTGTGTGTGTCTATGTGTATGAGGTGGAGTGGGAGCAGGTGCCATGATGGAGGTGAGAAGACACCTCTGTGGAGTCTCTTCTCTCCATCCTTTCTTCTTATTTTTAAATTTATTTATATATTGTGTACATTGATGTTTACCTGCATGCATATCTGTGTAAGGTTGTAGGATCCCCCACAACTGGAGTTACAGACCCTGTGAGCTGCCTTGTGAGTGCCAAGAATTGATCCCAGGTCCTCTGGAAGAGCAGACAGTGTTCGTAACTGAGGAGCCATCTCTTCAGTCCTAGAGAAGAACTGATTTCTTTCCCGGACTCTTTAAAATGTGTATGAGTGCTCTATCTGGTGTACTCCTTTCTGTGAGAAGAGGGCGTCAGGTCACACTATAGATGCTGGTGAACCACCACGTGACTCTTGGGAATTGAACTATCGGCCCCTGGAAAAGCAGCCTAGTGCTCTTACCTGTTAAGCCCTCTCTACAGCTGCCTCTCCTTCCTTATTTTTTCACCCCAATAAAGGGCTTCTCTGTAGGTTTGGGGACAATCCTAGAACTCACTGTGCAGACCAGGTTACCATCAAACTCACAGAGACCTGTCTCCCTCTACTTCTTAGGTGCTGGGCTGAAGGTGTGGGCCACCACTGCCAGGCCTCTTTCCTTCTTTACATGGGTTCTGAGAATAGAATTTAAGTCACCAAGCTTGGATTGGCAAGCACCTTTACCCACTGAGCCATCTTGCCAACACACAGATGATTTTCTTTAAAAGACTAAAAACACAGACGCTGGCTGCAGAGAAGGTTCAAAAGTCAAGGAAACTTGCTGTTCTCCAGAGAACCTGAGTTTGTTGCCCAGTAGCCTGGTCATGTGGCTCACAGCCATTCCTGGAAATCTGATGCCATTTTCTGACCTCCACAGGCTCCTGCACTCATATACATATTTAATTAATATACATAATTAAAAGTAAAATAAATCAGGTGATGGCAGAGTTATTATCAAAACTCTTAAAGTAGAGGCAGGTAGATCTCTCTGAATTCTAGGTTAACCTTGTCTAAAATGGAGTTCCAGGACAGCCAGGACTAAACACAGAAACCCTGTCTCCAAAAATCAAGTAAATAATAAAAAAGAATCTTAAAAAAAAACCTCAGTCTGTTATAACTCACACCCTCTCTCACAGCAACCTCTAAGTAAGAAACATCTAGTTCACAGTTGAAAAACCTGAAGAACAGAAGAGTTAATCATTTCCCCTCAGGATCACAAAATCAAGTAAAAGCAAAACTGGCTTAGATCTAAACCTTTGATTCCTGGTCTCCATCTACTTCTTTCAGAGCACAGTGGGAGAGAAGAAAGCCAAGAAGAGACGGTACCCAGAGGACACACCTGGACGTTCCTCCTGGCAGCCTCCACGTCCTCCTGCTTGGAGGGATCCCTGGGCTCAGCCCAGTCACTGTTGATGGTGATGGAAATCACGCCTCCCTGGCTGGCACGGTACTTGTCATTGTAGAGATGCCAAGCCTCAGCGTGAGCCTTTATTAGGTTGTGGCCGACAGTGTATGGAGCCGTGCCAGGCCTGGAGGAGATTCCTGGAAACACACACAGGATGTCAGCAGAAAACACCATAGTCCCTGTGTATGCGAGGAGGGATTTGACATCTGGGAGACTGGCACTCCCATCCCACATCTCCTTCCTACTGGATGGCAGGCAGTAGTCAGCCTCATAGTGCCTTTCCCAGGAGAACAGGCAGCAAAGAGGGCTTCTAAGAAGGGAATGGATGGTTTGTGGGCAGCAGCCAGCAGCACTCTGGCTGAGAGAAGATACCT
>PVIU01033607.1:0-12215 GCA_004026605.1 Ondatra zibethicus
GGATGTGAGGGGAGGGAGGAAGTGAGGGAGGGAGTAAGGGAGGGAGGGAAGGAGGGAGGGAGGGAGGGAGGGAAGGGGATTGGAGGGAAGGGACATGAGGAGAGGGGAAGGGGAGGAATAGGAGGGGAAGGAAAGGGAAGGGAAAAGTGTTGGCTAAAGTTAAGTCTGTCTACCAAACTACACTGTGCACACCTATTCCAAAGAACAGATATTTTGTGTATTAAAGGTCTAGAAGACAGAAGGGTTAGTGGAGAAGTAGGGCAGAGTGAGGGCTGGACTCTGCGGAAGTGCAGATTCTATCCCTACTGATTTGAGCTAGTTCTGGGTATGTGAGTCTCCTAGCTTCTCTGAAACACTCAGTCAACATTAGAGAGTGAAGTCTAAAGATTACCTAGAATCCAGGAATGTTTAAGCACTGAAAAATACTATTTACCTAAATCTTCAGTCTGGCAACAAGACAACAGAGATCAGGGGCATAACGCATTTCTTCTAGCACAATGGTCTACTCCTCAGAGAGCCGCATCTAAAAGCACTTTCTTGAAGACTCAGTGGACACTTAGTGCATCCCAATGATGGGACCTGGAAGGCTGAATACACAAGGGGCAAGCTGTCGAATCACACGCAGGTGTGGAATCCATGCCACAAGCAGGCTATGTGGAGAGAAAAGAATGGACTTGGATTTGCTTACGTGTGTAGACAAAGCCCAGGGCAGGCAGCATGTATAAAATGCTACAGGCAGACTGAAATATATAAATCAAAACAACTGGGCATAATAATTCAACTATCAACTGCTAGCCCAACAGAAAGACATTTCCTTGAGAGGAAAGGGCAACAGAAAGAAATCTTTGTTATGCATGGTGCTCAAATCTATTGAAAATGTCAAAATAATCTCATTAAAGTGTAACACTCTCAAGACAGACACAAAGAGTCCATGCAGTCTTGAAAAAAAATCTGTTAAGGAATTTCACTTAATCCTCTCCTTTAGCTGACTTTTTTTTTCTTTCAAATTTGCCTGTAAACTAATACTTACATCATTTTATTTAGGGCAAGGGCCTGTGCCTGCAAACAGTTATTAAAATAAATGTTCTTTCCATGACCCAAAAGGAGCAGTTGGTATTAAATCAAACTTTTCCAGTTTTCTGGTGACAGCCCTTTCAGAAAACCTCAAGAGGTGACCTGTCGCCTCATTCTTTAATAAGCAGGAGTTTTCTTTTCTGACTCAGAGGTGATAAACAAGGTCACTCTGAAACCGAAAGAAGCATTTACATAAACCAACAGCCTCCAGAATATGCAATTAAAAACGAATAGTTAATGAGCCTGCAAAATCATATGCACCCCTTTCTAGAGTAAATCTTACCGGATGATGAGTGATGGAGTTTTCTACGCTTGAATCTCTTTTTTAATTGAGTAAATAAGCTAAGGTAAGAATTAAAGCATAAATTAAAGCATGAGCCTGCCCACAATTTGTAGGGGAGTGGGGGATGGAGATGATCCAGGAAAACAAAGGCAAGATGTATTTGGATGGATTTTAAAGTGCCTGTGTCTCCTTTGCATTTAATGTGGCACATATGTGCACACAATCGCACAAAACAAACTAGCATTGACCTTGTGGGTCACCTCCCTTTGGCCTGGATCACTGCACTCTATAGTTCCATTCCTCATCCTACAACCAAGAAGAAACCAACATACTGAAGTTAATGAACTTACCGTGCCTTAGGGTGGTAGGTTGCATTATTGGCTCCAATTCTTCACCCATCCTTCCACTCTTGATTGATGTTTAGCCACGACACTCACTACTTTGGTCAGGTGAGTAGGGGAGATGTAACAGTATGTCATTTTCAAGACTGGACTTTCGGGCATCTTAGTTCCCAGCTGCTCTCTCTGCCATGTACGTGCACAGACTTTGCGCATGCTAGCCAATTGGAAAAGGAGGATTATGAGAGATCCACAAAGGAGAAACAACCTGGCCTTCTTAGAATAACTGAGTCAGCAAAGCCCCTCCGCCATATCAGTAAAGCAGAAGTGCCCCCATTGCAGCCCACAGGCTTCTGAGCTAACATAATAATATAAAAACAATTATGTTCTGGTCATTAATTTAGTGGTCAACTTGACAGAATTTAAAATTACCTAGGAGATTGAGGTGTGTGTGTGTGGGGGGGTGTTTGTATGTGTGTGTGTGTGTTTGTGGGGGGGTGTGGGTGTGTGCCTGTGTGTGTTTGGGAAAGCGTTTCAGACCTACCCTGCAAGTGAATGACATCATTTGTGAACTGAGGGCTTGAATGAAATAAAGGGAAGAAAGGTTGGAATGGCAATGTCCTTCATAGGCTTAAGGCTCAAACAATTGAACAATTGGTCCCCAGTTGGTGGTACTACTGGGGGAGGTTTATGAGGAGGCGTTGGCTCACTGGAGAAAGTGTTTCAATGGGGTGGACTTTGAGTGTACCCAGTCTTACCTCACATCCAGTTTATGTTTGTGGTTAAAGATGTGAGCTCTCAGCTTTCGGTTCCCACCATCATACCTACTGCTTACTGCCATGGCTCCCTGCCATGGGACTCTCATCCCTCTGAAACTAGAAGTCCAAATGAACCCTTCCTTCTCTAAGTTGCTTCTGGTCACGGTGTTTTATCACAGCAACAGCAAAGCATTTGCATTTCCTTCCCCTGTTTCCTAGTCTACCATGATGGGAACCACTCTGTTTTACCACACTTGCCCTGCCATGGTTACTAACTGACAAATTTTGATCCCAGTGATTAAAAAAACTAATCATTGTATATGTGATATTATATAACTTAAGAAGAAGAAGAATTATGTGGCAATTACATGATAACTTTTGGGTTGGGCTCCTGTGTCAGGATGGCTTACTGCACAGCTATAGCTGGTAGCTGTGCTCAGAGATTTAACAAATAAGAACTCACCATAAGAGATGAAGAAGACACTTCCCTGTCCATGGTTTGATGTCCACTTGTACACCACTGCAAATACCAGCTGCATCTTCCAGCTTAAGGAACAATGAGGGCTAAATGCCCGCTAGAAAACACACACATCTCAACAGAAAGGGTCAGGTTCTGACACACAGAGTGGGAAGGAGAAAGGGAGGGAAAGAAGAAGAAGGGACAGAAATTGAAGGAGAAAATAAAGATAAAGAGGGAGGAAAGAAGAGAGGGAGGGAACAAAGTTCCTTCCCTAGAGGTATTATATTATTGTATTAGTTACTTTTATTACCATGACTAAAGACCTGGACAAAGTTAATTTAAAGAAGGGAAAGTTATTTGGGATGATAGGGTTACAGGAGAGAATCCACCAATGGTGGGGAAAGCAGGACAGCAGATGTGGGCGTCATCTTGCCATGATGCAAGTGAGGCTGGACTGAAGAGTCCGGTAATAACTACTGCCTAGCCCTCAGCTTAAGGTCAAACTTCCCACAGGAAACCTTTCGGCTGAGTCCATGCTGGGATGGAAATGCACTTCTGCTAAGCCTCTCTGTGTGTAACTGAGCAGAGAGAACTCTATCAAGGAGAACTCTGGGGCTCTACCTGAAAAACTGCACCCCAAAAAGAAGCATGGCCAAACGTGCCCGTATCAGTCACTGCCACCAATGCATCAAAGTAGAAACAGAGATGGGATGTTGGAGGTGGCATTGCCAGGAGACATCTAGTCCACTGTGAAACATGTGCATTCAGTCATACACAGAGCACAGTTCCTAAGCCAGGTAAGCAACTTCTACCTGTCCACCGCTAATAGACGACCTGTTGAAGTCCTTAACTTTGTCTTCCTTGGCTCTCAGGTCATTTCAGTTCTCTTCAGTCCATGCAAAGGGTAACCACTGAGAGTCTACCCAGCCTGGAACTGAAATTTTTTTTAATGTACTACACCTTAAGCCAGGCACTCATCCACATGCAAACGGAGTCAGGGTATCAGATCTATTCCATATCTCTAGCTTTCCCATACGCCCCACTAATCATTCGCTATGCAACAATTCAGCATTCGTAAGGCCTAATTACAGCCAGAACTCCAAGACTCCCTGACAGAAGAACATAAGTCACCAATCTAAAATATCTTCACAGTCTGGACTTATTACTATATCACCCATCAGAGCTGAAATGAGAGACAATGTGTGGCAAAACGACACCCCAGGTGCTCCCCCTGTGCCTGGTGGAGGGAGGTCACCTCATTTACCTGGCAATGTCACTGTGTCCTTTTACTTAAAACCAACTCTTCTTTCACAAGACAAATCCTCTTAGTGTCTTAAGAGAGCAAATAGCCTATCAGTCCCTGGCAACTTAATGAGAATGTAATCTTGTCCAACAGAAGAAGGTTGATAGTCAAAGAGTGGCTATGTGGCTGGCTTGTAAATCAAGATCTACTAGGAACACTATAAACCTTGTTAGAGGGCACTCCGACATATGGATTTAGCTTCTAGAAGGGTTCATGTGTTCCTGTACCCTGAAAAATGCCTAAGGCAGAACCAGGGAGGAAGGGAATAGCAAAGTCTGGGAACGAAGCATGAACGGGCTGTTCCAAGAGGAAAGCCGATCATAGTGCCTCCTTTGGTTTCAGGATTCAAGTCTTCACTAGAGTGATAAGGGTTGGGAAGGGACACAGGAGTCCTGCCATCTGGATAGAGCCTAGTCCCAAGAGTCCCAAGGACACCACTAGTCATAAGCTACTGCTTCCATGTCACCTACTCTTTCCTGTGTGGCCACAATGTGAAAACAGTCTTTCTGTGGTTCACACTGAGTAATTGATGGTAAAAAAAAAAACAAGACATCTTGGATGAGGGGATGGTTCAGTTACTAAAGTGTTTGTTTCACAAGCATGAGGACACGAGTTCAGATCCCTCATGAAAGACAGACGTTCTGGCACAGATCTGCCATCTTGGCACTGGGTGGTACAAACAGGTGTATCAATAGAGTTTGTTGGCCAGTCAGCATAGCCCCAGGTTCATTGAAAAACCCTGTCTCAAGAAATAAGGTAGAATGTGCTTGAGGAATACACCAGACATCAACCTCTGTCCTACACATACACACATACACACACACACACACACACACACACACACACACACACAGAGCCACATGCACACAGGAACAAAAAATAGTATCTCTGGCTCAGTGATAGACCCCTTGCCTATCATGCAAGAGGCCTTGGGCTTATCCCCAACACCACGAAAGAATCTCCATTTTCACCATGGGGTGTGATTTTCAACCTTTCCTGAAGCCAGAAATCTGGTTATCCAGTCCAGCTTCCTGCACCAACACCCACACCCTCCTCTTCCCATCTGTAAAATCTTCATGTGTTGGTTGGCCTTTCAAGTTCCCTCTGGCTCCAGATCTCCTGCTGCCTTCCTGGCCTCCACCCCTAACATTCCATCAGATTCTACCACTCCTATCCATGGCTGCACTCTCGGAACCTGCTTCAAGGCTTCCTTTCCAGAGCCCCTGTTAGGTAATTGAGGTTTATCTCAAGTTGCCATTATCAGTTCACTAACTCATTAATGCACGTAGCAAGAATCCGGAACACGGCTGATGGGCTTGCACCCCAACCCTGTTGCTTCCCGTGTGGCCTTGGATAAGCTACTTTATCTCTACTTGAGGAGATGAAATTAATAATCATGTGTGCATTTCAAGGTTGGCCGAGTTGGCTGAGTCTAGGGCTGGAGAGACAGCTCAGTGGTTAAGAGGCCTGGCTGTCCTTGCAGAGAACTGAGTCTGGTTCTCAGTATCCACATCAGGCATATCACAGCCACCTGTAAGGGCATCTACAGGAGCTCCCCTAGCATCTGGGGCTAGAGGAGATACACACACATACACAGGCATACACATAATTAAAAATAATGATCTTCAATACAGTTATGAAGCGTTGACCGTGTTAATGATTTTTACGGCACAGCACCTGGAATAAAAGACACAATAAAGCAGTAATTAAAGTTTCTTTTTATTTTTTGGTTTTTACTTCTTCACACATTCTCACTATGTCGTCCAGGATGTCCTGGAACTCACAATACAGCTCACACTGGCCTTTAAGTCCTTGCCACTTGAAAACAAAATTATGATTTTGATGGTGACTTTCTTATATGGGACTGTGTCAGGGGCTAGCCAAGGCCATTCTCCTGCCCACGTTGGCCTCTCAAGTACGGCAGTCAGTGCTAAGCCCAACACTTAGCCTAGCAGATACTCACACAGCAAAGGTGAAAAATCCTGGTCAATTTATGAACGTGAGTGCTGTGTTTTGTTTTCTTGCCATCGAATTTTCCCCTGTGATTATTTTCATATTGGAAACTTTCTGCCTCTTCAACTTAACTGTGGTGAATGAGGCCAAATATAAATGTCTGGGTTCACAAGAGAAATATTACCACTTGGAGAAGTTGCATGAATACCTTTCTCAAAATGTCTTCCTCCCAGCTCCCCAAGCTGAGTGCCTCTTAAGGAATTACATTTCAGGGAGCCAGCTATCGTGACCAGCAAGAAAGCGAAAAGTCAAAGCTTTTACTTATCCATTGGATTTCCAGATGTTGAACACGTCTTAGCTTTGCCTGAATGGTATTGACAATTTATGGTTGTCTTTGGAAAATCATTTGATAATGATCCAACTATCTAGAACCTCTTTATTTTATGCCCGTTAAAAGAAAAGAAAGTTATTACCCAGGAAAATTTCCAGACTGCCATAAAAGAAAAGCGATTGCTGCCAAGAAACACCTGCCATAAAACCTCTCCTAACAGCTTCTTACCTTTATGTATCTGTGAAGCGGCCTTTCTAAAACTGAGAAGACACCATCAATCATTTCTTCTTAAGGCTAATTGCAAATGTTTAGTGCAGAAATTAAATATTATAAGATGTGAATAAGGTGTGTGGCATTCTAGAATTACGGGTGTGCATCTCCCAGAGGGGAAGACAAGAAGCGCCAGGGCTGCAGGACCAGTGATGCCACTAACAGTCTGTGGGTCCTTTAGTGAGTTCTTTTTGGCCACCTTGCCCATAAGCCCCTCCTATATCTAACAAAACAACATGGCCAGTGGATGTTCCACTTCCTTAGGGAGTTCTTCACGAGTCGAAATGAGATAAAAGGTGGTAGGATCACTTTGAGAAAACTAAATGCGGGCCTTTGAGATAGCCTGGCAGGTAGAGGCAATTGCCACCTAGCCTGGTGACCAAGATTGAGCCTCAGGACCTATATGGTGAAAAGAAGAATTGACTCCAAGGTGTCCTCTGACCTGCATACTTGTGCTGTGGCACAAACTTTTACATGCACATGCATGTGCATACACACACACACACACACACACACACACACACACACACCTCAAACAAAGATGTAATAGAAAAGTTAAATGTGGTGTGAAAGCCAGATGTGTACAAGCCCAGCGTGTGGCATCCTGAGGAAGCTGGCAAGTTTGAGGTATTCATGGTAAATTTGAGGCAGTCTGGGTTATAAAATAAGACTTTGTCTCTGATGAACAAACAAATGAAAGACAAATATAGCATGAAACTACAAAATTGTAACCTTTTTTAAATAAGAAAACAAGTTACATGAACAGTTCCATGTTTACACAACATTCAAAGCCATTGTAAAGAAGTAAATGAAATCCGAGTTTGGATTCCAGATCAGTGGTTGCTAAATGACTATCTGAATCTCCAAATGCCTACTTGATAAAAACAAGCTGCTCATATAACCATAAGCTTGCCAGGTCAGAATCTCCATACACCTATTGACCAGGAATTTCTACGGTGGACCTAAGAATCTATTTCGGCAAACTCCCCAGGAAAGTCTAACAAATGGGGTCAGGAAGATCCTGGACCAAACGTCTCTGAAGGTCCTCTGCCACAAGAATAAAAAGAATGCAGAGTTATTTATGTGATCATCTTCAGTAGTGTCTGTCCCCCAGACTAATGATGACAGTCAAATCCCACTCTGCCTCACCCAGACCCAGGTTTATCAATCAGAACATAGGAACTAGAGACTGTCACAAACACCAGCGTCCCCTCTCTCCCCTTCAGTAGGGATAAAGAGAAAGCTGTTGATGGAAGTGGGGTGCAATGTATCCCTCCACCTCTGCCTGCATCAATAACTGCAGCCTAAGGGCACCTTCGAGATGGGGTATACTATCAGGGCAATTTCAAAGGTCTGTGTGAAGATTGCATTTTTACCCTGAACGATGAGCTATTGATTATTGAAGGGAGGACCCTCTCTCCCTCATCCTCTGTTTCTTTCTTTCCCCAACATTAATCTATTTGTTTGTCACAGGCCAGGCCCTGTGCTAGACTCAAGTTACATGCTGGGCTAGACAAGGCTGGTAGGAAAGGTACCAGGGATGACAGCCTCCCTGCCTCTAAGGGATGAATCTAGAAGGGTAGTCAGCTGCAGAACCCTTAGCCAGGGGAATCTGCAGGGGGAGAAATGACCAAAGAGACATAGATAAGCAGGAACTATGGGGCAAAGTTAGTAAACCAAGTTAGTAAACCAAAGTTAGTAAACCGAGGCCCACGGTGGCACCCCAGAGAATAAGGCAAGAGTTGGTGGCATGAGGTATTGCCAAAGAGGCAAAACAATGCCTTCTGAGTGTCCCATTCCATATCTCAGACTTTATCATGTGAGCAAGAGGAAAGCATTAGAGGGTGGGGTGTGGTGAAAAGAAAATAGCCGACCAGATCCATCAGCTTGAGGACAGGAAGCCAGCCACACTGCATGGCAGTGGCAACATGTTACATGTCACATAGGAGACTAGGGGCACAGCTGCCTTGGTGGATAAAATTAACAAGGATGAATTAGCCTTTTTACTGAGGGGGGACAAAAATAATCACACTCTATTCCATCTGATTGGAGGACAGAGTATGGTTGGGGCTAAGCCAAGATGACCGTACAACATGAGGTTTGAGAATGAGACTTACAACCACCTTCCCGACACGTGGAATCCTGGCCCAGAGATAGGAGCCACTGCTTTAATGTGGCTCACAGATTGGCTCTGCTGCAGAGCAAAGGCAAGAAAACTCCCAGTCCCTATTGTACAAGATCAACACAGGCAAAAATTAGGACAGCAAAATCAACCCAGCTGGAGCCAAATACAGAGTCAGGCTAAAACCCTGCACTGCCATGCTCTGGGGAACAGAACTTCTGATGCTTAGAAGTATGAGCCTTCCCCTTTAATGACTGAGCAATAGCCCCAAATCCGCAATGTCTTGGAAAGAAAGAAAAAAATTAAACCCAGTTGTCCCTGGTTCTCTCAGTTAGCCCTGGACCTGATAAAGGTCCACACTCCCATACTGTACTATGAAACTTATTATGGGAGAAATAAAAGGATTCAAAGGCATTGTCTCAGAATATGAGGGTGGCAGTCCTCCCCATACCCTACCACAGACTCTAACAGCATCATATCTAAGACAAAAGCAAGTCCTGTTCCTTCCCCACCCACTCAGGTAGGCATCTCACACCTACTTTCCCCGATGTGTTCCTGGGGCTGATGGAGCACAGCTGAATGCACAAGGCTCCCCCCTCCCACCTCATGCAGGTCTTGGGCTTCGCAGACAGTTTCACAAATGTAGGCTGGAGGTTTCTTATGGTGTACATTACGCTCACCCTCAGCCAGAAAAGATGAGCCAAAGGAGTCAGAAGCCCCGTGTGACGTCTGAAACAACCCGCCGCATGCAGACTCATGCCGTGGCTTCTATAAGATTAATTGTATTTTTCCTGGAACCAAGCTGGAAATCACTCAAAGGGCAATAAATGCTGAAATATGTCTATGCTCTGCCAAAATTTCAGATGAAAAGCCAATAAGGCAATTTTTACCTTATGTAGTTGAATGGATTCTACCCCATCCAATCCCCCAAAACGGGTCCTTTCTAATGCAATGAACTAAAGCAACCAGAGAGTTCAAAACGCATATTCATTTTAGCTTACAAAATTAATTTACTTGGGTCTGCCGAGCCATTTGTTGGCATTTGCCATCCCAGAGACTCTATAGCCCACATCTCCTAGTTAAATCTTGGGAAGGAATACTGTGTGCATGTATGTGGACAACGTGGAGCCTCTGCAGGCTGCCCTGTGACATAGTAGAGAGGCCACTAATATAAAGACTGCAATAACAGGGAACCTGTTAGCCACAGCTACCTCTGGGTTTCCAGACATTACAGAGGTTGACATAAAATCTCATCCTGGCATGGAACGAAAGCCCTTGGGGTTTCCCTCAAGTCAAGTAATAATAATAACCTGTGACCTTTGTGTATAAAGAAATTTACGGGTTATGAAGAATGTTCACACATCATCATCTTTATCCTCCCAACACACCAGTTAGTTGGGTATTCTTAATGTCACCATGACGGTGAGGCAACTAAGGACCCCATGCTTTCAACAGGCTTATAGAAATTCCTTAGAACAGACTGTCACACATGTGAAGATGGGTAAATACACAGCTATATTAACAAATGACCATGATGGGGATCTGAGTCAAAATTCAGCAAACTCCGAATGGGATAATTTGAAGTTAGTAGGTGCTACTGTTGGTATTGGTGATGTAGGTGGTGCTGCTGGTGGTGGTGGTTGTGGTGGTGGTGGTGGTAGTGTTGCTGGTGCTGCTGCTACTGCTGGTGGTAGTGTTGCTGCTGCTGCTGCTGCTGCTGCTGCTGCTGGTCTTTGGTACTAAGGACTTAAAATCAGACCCGGTAAGTGCTAGACAAGCACTCTTCCAATAATCTACACCCCCCCCACACACCTTGGGAGGTTGTATAAGATGCTATTTCTAAAAGCGGGGGACAGAACACAAAGATAGGACATAAAGGATACATTGGTACTCTGGTATTAGCATTTTTAGGGCTAAGTGGATGCCAAAATGTGGGGAGAATAAAACATAAGAAACAGGGCCCTTCCCGGTTGTCATCAGAGAGGTGCCATCCAGCAACTGATGGAGACAGATGCAAAGACCCACGGCCCAACATTATGCCGAGTTTAGGAATCCTGCAGAGGAATAGGTGAAAGGAATATTGGAGCCAGAGGGGTCAAGGATGCCACAGGAAGGCTCACACAGTCAACTAACTTGGGCTCCTCGGGGCTCACAGAGACTGAGCCGAGAACCAAGGAGCCTGCGTGAGGCTGACTTCTGCATATATGTTACACTTGTGTAGCTTGGTCCTCTTATGGGACACCTAACAGCGAGAACAGGGGCTGTCTCCTTTTACTGGCTTTTGGGACCCTGCTCATACTGGGTTGCCTTGCCCGCCTTAATACATGGGGAAGTGCTTGGTCTTGCTGCAACTTGATATGCCACGTCTTATTGATACTCATGGGAGACCTGGCCTTTCCTGGGTGGAGACAGAAGAGGAGGTGGCTGGAGGGCTGGAGGGGGCGGAATGGGGAAGAGGGACTGGGAGAAGACGATGGGAAGGGGGTGGCTGCAGCGAGGATGTGAAATTAATAGATGAATAAAAGATAAAGAAAAGAAAGGGGGTCCTTGAGTTCTGTGACATTCATTAAGGCAGTCAGTAACCTGGGAAACGCTGCATCAGTTTTCTGGGCCCTTGTTTTAGCCAGGTCACACATGTGTTATATCAAATACCCAAGAAAACCAATTTATAAAGCCCAGTTGTGCATTTTGTTCTATTTTGGCAATTTGACCCATTAGCTGGTCCTGTTGGTTTGGACCTGTGGACAGTCAACGCCTCCTGGCAGAAGCTCACAGCTTACCTCCCCGTGACCTGAAAGCAACTGATGGAAGAGGAAGACCCCAGGGCCCTACAGCCTCCTTTGATGACATGTTCTCAGTGATCTAGCAGCCTCCAATTGTGGTCTTTTTCTTTAAGATTCTGCTGTCTCCCAACAGTGTCATCTGGAGAAATAAGCTTTGACATGTGGGTCTTTGGAGGGGGGGCACGCGAGACCTAATCTAGAACAAACTGACTCCCAAAGCGTAAGGGAATAGAGCAACTGAGGTAAATCACATACCTGAGCACTTTGAAGCAAAGAGTAGGAACGAGAAAGGAAAACAAACTAGAGAGGAAAATGACATGCAAACATAACCAACCCAGGTGTCTTAAATGCCCGGGCCGTTTCCCTAACGGCAGCTGCTGTGCACTCAGGAGCACTGACCTATGGAAGCAAACCCTGGCTCACCCTCGGAGTGCTGAAGAGTTGTACTCCAGCAGCAGACATTTTCCATTCCTTGACATCCCAGGACCACAGGAGAATGCTGCTGGCATTCCTATTACACATTCAGAAGTCCAAATCTGC
>PVIU01033608.1:0-12215 GCA_004026605.1 Ondatra zibethicus
GAGATTATAAAACAACTGAAAGATACAAACACAGAAGATAAAATAATCTTTCATCACACTATGAAGGATTAGAAATAAGTGAATATTCACTCAACCTCATGTTAACACCTATGTCAGGCTCATTGCTGGATGGAAGCTTAAACTCTTACATCTTGAGTGTTTCTCACACTGCTTACAAAAACTGAGATTCCCATGTAACTCCTTAGCTATTAAGTTTTTCCTACAAATAAGGTAAGAAATAGTACTTTCATTTCTACTTTTCACAAACACTCACACACACAAACACACCCTTTGTAAATAATATAGCAAATGATAGAAGGTATCATATGACGTAGGACTGGCAACTAAAATGTTTTCAAGGTAGATGTACATAATTAAAGCGGACACAGGCTCATGTAAATAACTATAGGGAAATAACAGGGTGGATAGTCTTCCAAATATGTGAAACCAAACAAGAAAGTTTAAGTATTGTTAGACCATAAGAACACTATGTCTATGAGATAAACAAAGATCATATGCTGGGAACTTGGGCTCTAGAACCTCTGTTCTTACTGTGGGATGATGTTCTGAGAAAAGTGAAACTAAAAATTAGCAAAGGAGGAATGTATTAACAAAATTATTGATTACAATAGTGGAACTTTTGAAAAGAATAGTGACAAACTTTGATATTCTTAGAGTAAAAACAAACTGAGATTCATGACAAGGCACAGAAAATCCCAGGACCTAAGTGCAGAAAGGGCAGTTTGGAGCAAGAGTTTTCAAGATTTAAGCTTACTCAGAACTAAAGCCCTTTATGTTTTCATATAGTAATGACAAGC
Organism: Ondatra zibethicus; assembly: GCA_004026605.1. Lineage (NCBI taxonomy): Eukaryota > Metazoa > Chordata > Mammalia > Rodentia > Cricetidae > Ondatra > Ondatra zibethicus. Next base: position 819 of record PVIU01033608.1, read on the forward strand.
TCAATAGTACTCACGAAGGCTTGCTCATTAACCAACATTTTCTTTTTTATATTTTTTATTGATTTTAATGAGGTATACATTTTTCTTTGCTTCCCTCCCTTCCTTCCCTTCCTCTTCCCTCCCCTTCAATCCTCTCACATGGTCCCCATGCTCCCAATTTACTCAAGAGATCTTGTTTTTTTCTACTTCCTATGTAGACTTGATCCATGTATTTCTCTCTTAGGATTCTCATTGTTGTCTAGGTTCTCTGGGATTGTGAAACTACAGGCTTGTTTTCTTTGTTTTATGTGTAAAAGCTACTTCTGAGTGAGCACATATGATATTTGTCTTTCTGGGTCTGGGTTTCCTCAGTCAATATGATGTTTTCTAGCTCCACTCATTTGCCTGCAAATTTCAAGATGTCGTTAATTTTTTCTGCTGTGTAGTACTCCATTGTGTAAATATACCACATTTTCCTTATCCATTCTTCGGTCAAGGGACATTTAAGTTGTTTCCAGGTTCTGGCTATGACAAACAATGCTGCTATGAACATAGTTGAGCACATGCCCATGTGGTACAATTGAGCATCCTTTGAGTATATACCCAAAAGTGATATTGATCTCCAAAATATACAAGGAACTCAAGAAATTGGTCATCAATAGAACAAATAATCCAATAAAAAATGGAGTATAACCCTAAACAGAGAATTCTCAACAGATGAATCTAAAATGGCTGAAAGACATTTAAGGAAATGCTCAACATCCTTAGCCATCCATCAGAGAAATGCAAATCAAAAGAACTCTGAGATTCCATTTACGCTTGTAAGAATGGCCAAGATCAAAAACACTTTTGACAATTTATGCTGGAGAGGATGCATTGCCTTTGATATACTATTATATTCTCACAATAATACCCCAAGTAGGTCTCATGTCAGTCTTTATTTTGTAGATGGCCATATGGTGTTTAGAAGAGTTAGGTACTTTCTAGGTAGTCAATGGATGATATCATTATGTATCTCTTCCAAGAACGTGAGCTCTCTGTGTTTTTGTTAATATTTTTTCATTGCAAACTGCTTCTGAGTTTGAACACTTTTCAAACATACCTGTAAGTTCAAAAAACTAGTATGTACAATATTTAGAAATATTGATTCAAGATAAAGCCTTATTTGAGCTAATCATAAGTTCTTGGTTCTGGATATATCCTTATCAATGTATCTAGATTTGCTACATTAAAAGCATGATAATGTGTGCCAAGAAGAGTTAAAATGCAATTCAAGCCCATTACTCCATTCAGAAACTTTTAGTACTCAGAACAAACATTTCACAGTTATGGAGAACTCATTTACTTGATTTTTAATGAGAACAACTATACAGTAACCAAGATGAAATTAATATACAGTGTTACACTCAGTTCACTGAGAATAAACAAAAGAAAAAATTATTCATTATAATTAAGATAAATAATTTTAGATCATTAGCTTGCAATGGGTGAAAAGATTCAAAACAGAAATTGGAAATTATGTTATTCAAATATGTAAAAAATTTTATCTCTTTTGCTTCAAAATTTGGATGGATGTAGCAGTTTATCAAAGTCATTATGTTATTGACAGAGAACAGGATGTTTCTATAGTTTTTCTTAGCAGAGAAGCATGGTAATGTTAGTTTTTTAGAGCCCAAGGAAAGTGAACTGGCACATAGATAAATTAAAATGAACCATTTCACATAATTATTAATCTCTTTGCATCCAGTTAACATATATATGCTTATATAATTTATATAATATTTATATAAATAATTTTTATTTTTGGTAGAAAATGAATTCCTTTAAGAACCTATTCTTAAAGTTTTTTAAAAAATAATTCTATGTGTATGGTTGCTACATGTATGTTTGTGCACCTTCTGTGTCTCATACTTGAGGTGGCTAGAAGAAAAGGTGTCAGATCCCCTGGTACTGGAATTACAGACAGTTGTGAGCTGTCATGTAGGTGCTGAGTCCTTTGGAATAGGAAGCCAGTACTTACAACTGCTGAACCATCTCTCCTGCCATTATTTCTCTCTCTTTTTAAAAATTCTTTAAGGCCTCCTATTGATTAACTGATATCATTGATGGAGAACAAGACAGAAGTGACACAGTTCATCCTGCTGGGACTCACCAATGACCCACACATGCAGCTTCCCCTTTTCATCATCTTCCTCCTCATCTACACCATCACCCTGGTGGGGAACCTGGGGATGTTCCTATTGATTCTCTTTGACTCTCGGCTTCACACCCCCATGTACATTTTTCTCAGTAACCTGTCTTTAGTGGACTTTTGTTACTCTTCAACAGTCACTCCAAAGGTCATAGCTGGATTTCTTTCAGGAAACAAGATTATGTGCTACAATGCTTGTGCCTCTCAGATATTCTTTTTTGCAACCTTTGCCAATGTGGAGAACTACCTTTTGGTCTCAATGGCCTATGATCACTATGTAGCAGTGTGTAAGCCCCTACACTATGCCACCACCATGACAACAAATGTATGTGCATGTTTAGTCATTGGCTGTTATATCTGTGGTTTACTGAATGCTTCCATCTATACTGTGAATGTATTAACTCTCTCCTTCTGTCAGTACAATGTGGTCCATCATTTTTTCTGTGATATTCCAGCAGTCATGATTGTATCTTGCTCTGATAGTCATGTCAATGAACTGGTTCTTATTTATGTAGCCAGCTTCAATATTTTTTTGCTCTTATACTTATCTTAATATCCTACATGTTCATTTTTACCAACATTCTAAAGATGAACTCTGTTGCAGCATATCGCAAAGCTCTCTCTACTTGTGCCTCCCATTTTACAGCTGTTTCCATTTTCTATGGTACAGTAATCTTCATGTACTTGCAGCCCAGTTCCAGTCACTCCATGGACACTGACAAAATTGCATCTGTCTTTTACACCATGGTCATTCCTATGTTGAACCCTCTAGTCTACAGCCTAAGGAATAAGGAGGTGAAGAGTGCATTCACAAAGATTGTATTGAGGTCAAAATAATGCTGAAGCTTTAATTTTAACTTTTTGGGATGCACACCATCTGGAATAATTTCTCTCTTCCTAACTCTACACTGAATCACATATTCCCATGCTACATTGAATTCAACAACTTGAAGTGACATCTTTATCCCTTCAATGTGTGTTGCCTGTCAAAAAGGTGACATTTTGTTCAGAAGAGTGAAACCTGAATAAAATGTGCATGATAAATTTAGGATAGCTTGTGAAAAACTGGAATGATTATATTCTCATAATTAGTTACTTTTCATGCAATATTTTTCTGTCACATTAATACAAATCTATGTATACAAGGGTATAGAACAAAGAGTTAAAGAGAAGACACACTCATAAGTTTTTTGAAAACTTATAAAAATTGATGTCAGAAAATTCCCAGAATAAACATGAATTGTGTTATATGCCTACCATTGTGTGCATTTAATTGTGCTCATTTCATAGAGATATCCAAATGAACATAGCAAACATTTAATGTTTGTTTAATGACTGGAATATGAGGTTATATTTAAAGAGTGCTACTTGAAACAAGCAGACTTACTTTAAAAATATCAGTTTTCCTTATCATCTAACCAAGGAGTACTCACCTGGATAAAGTAGGACGTTGTGGAAAAAGGAGTTACCTCCTTCTTAATTAGTTATTGAGTGATATTTATCCCCTTTCTTCTCCCGTGCCCTTTCATTTTCTCAGTTTCCAAGAATACAATAATTATTGTTTTTCCTCATCATTGTCAGGTATTTGAGCTCAAGTTGATTCATTCAGCTCTACCTCCTGACTATCATAGAACTGGTTCAACATAGGTCTTACCATCTTTCCTAAACTCATGAATTTAGAGCAAAAAAATTAATCTGCAAAACTTGGGAGATGACTTAGTGGATAAAGGGCTTGCTGTACAAATATGAGTTTTGATCCCTAGCACTTTTGTGAAATCTGAGAAGTATGCCCAGTATCTGGAATCCTGGGATATGATTAACATAACTACTACATATAATCAAAGGGAGAACCCATATTCTGTTACTGAGTAAGAGTTCAAAAGAAATAAAATGAGTTTGGACCCAACAACAAATCATGGCACTACACAATCCTTCCAGTGGTTATCATAACACTCAAGGGATGGAAAGAAAATATAAATGTTCTCAGGTGATGGTACAATAAAGAAAATATAGTACTCAAGTGTTTTATATGTATAATGATCCATACAAATATTCAATTATTTATAAGCAACATTAATGTGACTGGAGATCCATAAGGCTTAATCAGGGATGGGGAGAATATGGAACAGAAGATGGGTAGCTAAATGAAGGGTGTGTGAAACCTACTTCTTTTTGTTTTTTTTCTTTTTTTGAGATTATAATATAATTATATCATTTATTCCTCCTCTTTCCTACTTTCAAACTTTTAAGTATACCCCTCTCTATTGTCCTGAAAATTCATAGCCCATTTTTCACTAATCGTTACTGCATGCATACATGAATACATATATGTATACATTCCTAAATATATCAGTTCAGTCCGTTTAATGTTACTTGTATTTATGTTTTAATGCCTTGGTACTGGATGTCAAATTGAGAAGCTGTTCCCTAGGTAAAACTGCTTTTATGATCCCAATTTTTCTCAGGTGCCTATAGTTCGTTGTGTAGGCTTGAGGCATTGTGGGTTTTTCTATGTCCACTTTGGCATGTTCATTGGTGTTATAATTTTTCAGTTCATGTTTGACCAGTCATGTAGATGATGCTTCATGGATGTAGGTTTTGATGTTACTAGGATACAGAATCTCATAGCAAACTCCCTGATTCTGTCTCCTACACTCATTCCACATCCTCTGCAACAATGTTTCTGAGACATAAATACATCAGTGTTTTGTATATGTATCTATTGGGACAGGGTTTCACAATTGTGCATTTTCATTGGTTATGGTTCTTGGTCTTCATGGGAGGAGACTGAAGGGGAATAGCAGGATGCAAGTGAAATCATATGGAAAACAGAAAAAGGGGGGAACTTTAGGATGAAGATAGAGAGATAGAAGAAAGAGGGAGGTGTATAACATAACTATTAAGAAGTCTAAAAAAGTCATAAAGAGCCATATTATTAATTATTTACTCAAACAAACTCTACAATACACATAATTCAATGTATACATATATAGTCAAAAACACTTTTTTTTCATATGGGCTGACAATGGTTCCTCCAAAAGCCAAAGTCTACCTAATAGTAACAATACTAGGAATGAAAACCTTCTTTTGAGTTGTTGGACAAGAATATCCAAGAGACGCCCAAACCATACAATCCGCTGTATGCATTGCCCCCCCCCCAGAGGTGGAAAGATAGTAACTATTGCTGGTATTTATGCACTTCAGAAACAGAGCCCATAAGCCCCTGATCTGAAACGGACCTGAATATCCCCCCAGACAAATTTTCATCATACCAGAAGGCACCATGAAAGTTTCAAAAGGACGGAGACAACCAAGAATCCTATCCAGATATGATGTCTATGACCCACATAAAATACCAACATTGCATAGTAACTCCAAGGGTGCAATAGTGACAAGAATACCTTGGCAGTAACCTACAATTCTCTAATTGCACCTGAGACCCTGTCAACAAGAAGGATACCATTCCTGGTCTTCAAATCCTAGATAACCACTTAATGCTAGTTAAATTATAGTTGTAAAAAAACACTACAACCCCTAATTCACTAAACCAGCATAGTCCTAAAAACAATAAAAAATTACCTGAGACCCACAGGTAAGTGTAGAAACCTACTTGTTTATAACCCAATGAAAACCTACAAGCAAAAAGAAAGATGCTTTAGAGGGTAGATATTCTGTGTTGCTAAATAGTGTGGCTCTTAAAAACTTGAATTACAAAGATCCCACTACTGATTGTGAAATATTACCTCATGAATTGTTCGTCAGAGAGTCTGTGGAGGCCCTTAAAACAATACAGACTCCTGTAATTCCTCTTGATTACTTAGTGTAAATAGTGGATAAAACTTTATTGCTGAAGACAGTATTTTCATTTTTTGTAACATATAAAGAAATTAGACTGAAACTGAGCTTCCACAGTTCTAGAAGGTACCAGAAGCCTTCAGTTGTCTTCCATAGCTGTGAACCCAATGAACAACAATACCCACCTTCCAGGCAAGATACATTGGCTATGGGGGTAACTTAAAGTCCTCTGGATTTGAAGCCTAGTCTATAAGATGGAATTCATGTATGACACTACAAGTATAAAAGAAAATGAAAAAATGACTGAGGAGGTCTTGGGGGTCAGTAGACTGCTAATGTTTTGCTAAACTGATATGGTGACAAATCACTTTCTAAATTTTTATTGTTACAACAGTAGAAAAATACTACACCTCAGCCTTTACCCTAGAAAAATGTTACTCACTGCCTTAATCATGTAAGCTTCTTTTCTTTGCTATGAATGTTGCTGAATAAGGAGACTTATGATTGCTCAAGTTGCTAAGAATAAATGACATTGCGTTTTCAGCTCTAAAGAGGGCATTTATTTCACTCACTCAAAGGCTCAGAGAATATCACAGAGAAAGAGGCAGAACGTATATGAGTGCCAGAAAACATGGAGATCTGCAAAGTGTCTTCAGAATATGGCATAACCATTATAATTGTGATCTTACAATAGTTGTGGCTTCCTGAACTTTCTTGCACTGAACTGGACCTTTCAATGTCTGTATGTCTAGAGGAGAATCTCATAGAACTCTACACTTCCCTGAACTATTAGTTATTGCTGGATTCTGGGGGATAGACCATCATATTCTTCAGTTGTGTACCCAATGGTGAGTCCAGAAGGCTCCAATGGATAATTCCAAACCTAAGGCTTCACACATAGTCTTTTTCAAACTCAACAAATCTTCAAAGTCATGAATGTGAATAGGAGATTTTTGGGAGTCAGAAGGTGAAGGAAGACAAGTTAGAATGTGGTGAGAGTAATAAGAACGCATAATATACAAGAATGAGATTGTCAAAGAACAGATTTAATGAAACATAAAAAAGAAAGTTCTCATGTTTTCTCATTAATTTACATAATTTTATTTATCAGGTAAAAACTTTAATTTTAAAAATATAACAACATTTTTGGTCCCTGAAGGCAGGTTAATTGTTTGTTCCCTAGAAAAACTAGATAAGAATTCTTCAAGTAATCTCATGGGGAAATCTCCAGAGTTCACCAAATCTGTGTAATTCTCTCAGGTTCGCCTCGCCCTGGCCTCTAAATCCCAACATGAATCCAAATCACATTGTTTAGAAAAGACATCCTGCAGGAAATGATTCATTGGATACCATTAGTCATCTGTGTGAATTCACGGTGAATAAAAAAATGCCTTCTACTTACCTGAAGTCTTGCTGTGAACTTTTAGCCAGTATCAAAGAAATTTCCAAATATAAAAGTTACATTGATGGACTTTTCTACTATCACTGTATAATGATAATGCAAAATAATGAGAGTCATTAAGACATATTTTTAAAATGTATATAATGTACATTGCTCATACTCACTGCTAAACTACTGATTTTTGAACTATACCATTTTTTAGAAATAGCTATCTACTCCTTCTTACTTGCCAAAATGCTGCATTGTATAAGAGAAGAAATTTTATCATACCCATTTTACCAATAAGGACGGGTAAGTGATTCTTCCCAGGGCAACAAAATTGAAAGAATTCATGTTGATTTGAAACTTGATCTATGCTTGTGTTCTTTCTGCCAATTTTCTTTGTATTAGAGAAGTTGGAATACCTACAATAGACTTTTGGAAATATTGTGTAGTTAATCTTATGACTTTAATATTATTCTGCATTGTATGCTGTTTTGGTTTTCTCAGAATGTTTCGCTTCTATATTATGTTTTCAATTAAATGGGAAGTGAAATTCGTACCACTATAGGCTGCCTGCATCTCATATAAGTTGTATGAAAACAAGATGAGATGTTCAAGACTATTTAAAAAAAAAACACTGAGATGAGAGTAGGACATAAATATCATAATGTATATCATGGAGACTTTATTAGTTCATTTTGTAAATTATAGTTCTTTCAACCACTAAATACAGGCAGGCTGATAATGTTTTATGCTCTATATAACCTTTCATCTCATTGGGAGTTAAAACAGATAAAAATGAGAAAGGTAGGATGAGACTTTGCCAAGCTGTAAAGGGCCATAATAAATTATAAACTAATAAACCTCAAACTTAATTTCAAAGTTATTTTAATCTCATGCTTACTCTTGGTAAGTTGTTTAACATTTTGAACCTGGATCCTATCCTATAGTTCCTGTGCAACTTCTGAAATCCTAAGTATCTTTGACAATGTATATAGTATTACCTAACACACACATGTGCACACACACACACACACACACACACACACACACACACACACACACAGAGGGAGATTTATAAACAACTCCTTTACTAATATTTGTAGCAAATATGCTAATACTGATTGTTTGTGTTAAAATTGGGTACCATGATATCTTCAAGGACAGGCTAGTAGTTGAACTTGTTAAAGATTGTTGAGAAAGATGGTGGTAAATAATAGTAGTCAATTTGGGGTAGACGTCCTACCAGCGTTTTCAAAACAGAAAGAAACATAGTTCTTAAAACTATGGAGCTTTGAAATAAACAGATCTGTGGTAAAGACAATTCACCACTGATCTGTGATTTAGCCTATTTTAATACTAATAAAATAAAGAATGATTTTAAGAGGTCATGGCTCCTACTAAACTGAAATACAGACTTCAAGGAAAAATTAACATATTCTAAACGAAAATATAGAAAGACAATGCTATTCTTTGAATAAAGACAGAGAAACCCTAGAGAGCATAGAAATGTTCAGTGGGTGGAATGTGGGAGAAAAGACACAATGGAAAATGAAGTTTCAAGACTTCAAGACTGATATGCAAGTGAAACCCTGCACTAAATTTAACATTTGCTTTGCTCTAACCAGTGTGAAGTCCCTTGCCCCATCTTAATACTAGCGTGATGGCACCCAGCACACTCCTGTCATATGTGTTTTATGTACTGAATTAAAATTGGGTCTTACATAAAGGTGACTGTCTTTATTCTGTGGATGGAAAATGATGTTCAGAGAAAGAGACTACAGTAACTCCTATATAGTAAGCAATGGCTCAAATATTTGTCTTTTTCAGTAGTAAAACTCCATTCTCTGCCAAACCACTTGATTTGCTCACTCAGAAAAAAACTGTATTTTCAGATTGAACTCATTCCCATAACTTCAAAGTATCCCTCCAAAACTACTGTGCACAAGAGTTAAACACATAAATAAATTCATGTTTATAATTTAACTATAAATTCTCAACATGTAAAGATATCGGTGATGGTGAAAATCTGTCTGAGATGGTGAAGATGTGCTGTCATCATCTTCTTGTTTGTTTGACTTTTGTTATGAGATAATAGTTTATGTATCCCAAGCTAGTCTAATTAAGAAATTTAAAATTCATTAAGAACACATTTGTTTTTAAGAAAAGAATCATTTTCCTTTGGAGTTTTTTTTTTTTTTTGTATTTGCAATGAGAGGAAACTGTATGTATGGTGAAAATATGAAATTACTACTTGGTCAGTCACTTTATTAATTCACTATGAAAATGTAAATACTGACTTCCATGAATGGTGACAAAAAAGTAATTATGAATTCAGGTGGTTGGATTTTATTTAAGTTCATTTCAAACTGAGATTTAACAGACACAGAATCATTTAATGGTTGGCATGAGTCCAAAGAAAACAGTACCAATCAATAGTTTAGTAACTACAATAAATTGCTCAATCTCCTGTACCTTATAATTTATATAAAAGTGACAATCAAGCAAACATATATTCTTAAGAAAAGGCAATAAACACACTTCAAATATGTTCAAACAGTTCTTAGGTAAGCTATATGGGAGTATCAACTGTTCTGAGTTTAAGAGAGATTACTTGGCAAAAGATTCAGCCAAACAAGTAATTTCTATTAAATTATTAAATTGTCAACATCTCAATTTATAAAGTTTTAAAATTGTGTATATTATCTATTAAGATTCCTCAATTTGTAGAATAAATAGCACTAATTGTTTAGTGCATTTAACTTGATTCTGAAGCCTGGGCTTTCTTTGAAGAAGTTTAAGGCACAAGTCATACCTCAATGGCTTCTAGACATAATTTACTCTTTTCATATCATTTTCTTTTATTGTTGTTTCCCCCTTGTTTTTATGTCACAGAGCACTCAGTGATCTCAAATAACCTGGATGGAGAACAGGACAGAAATGTCATATTTCTTCCTGTTAGGACTCACTAATGACCCAGATCTGCAGCTTCCCCTTTTCATCACCTTCCTGCTCATCTACACCATCACCGTGGTGGGCAACCTGGGGATGATCCTGCTGATTGTCCTGGACTCTCAGCTTCACACTCCCATGTACTTTTTTCTAGGTAACCTGTCTCTGGTGGATTTTTGTTATTCTTCAGCTGTTACTCCAACAGTGATGACTGGACTTCTTATAGGGAGGAAGGTCATGTCCTACAATGACTGTGCTACACAGATGTTCTGTTTCACTGCCTTTGCCAGTGTGGAAAACTACTTGCTAGCCTCAATGGCCTATGATCATTATGCAGCAGTGTCTAAGCCTCTACACTATTCCACCACCATGACGACAAGTGTGTGTGCATGGCTGGTCATAGGCTGCTATATCCTAGGTTTCCTAAATGCTTCCATCTACACTGGAGATGCATTCAGTCTCTCCTTCTGTGAATCAAATGTGGTCCATCATTTTTTTTGTGATATTCCTGCAGTTATGGTTCTTTCTTGCTCTGATAGACATATTAACGAGATGCTTCTTGTTTATGTAGTGAGCTTGAATATCTTTTTTGCTATCATAGTCATCTGGATATCTTACATATTCATTTTTATTACCATCCTACGAATGCGCACAGCTGCAGGACATCACAAGGCTGTATCTACCTGTGCCTCCCATTTTACTGCAGTCTCTATTTTCTATGGGACAGACATCTTCATGTATTTACAGCCCAGCTCCAGTCATTCCATGGACACAGACAAAATTGCATCTGTGTTCTACACCATGGTTATTCCAATGCTGAACCCTGTGGTCTACAGTCTTAGAAACAAAGAGGTCAAGAATGCATTATTAAAGCTAAAGAACACATTCATATTTTAGAAAGAAACTAATCTTTAGGAAGTTTTCATTTCTACACTATTTGGAATGCCAACCATGGATTTATTCTTCTCTGATCTTCTTTATCTATTGAGTTACATTTGTTGTCCATTTTGAAGTTCTTTTTTTTCCATACATTGTTTTGTTTTATTTTTTTCCATTCAAAAACATAATTAAAGAAATAAAATTTTTACCTTTCTTC